>JAJHPC010000008.1:3898813-3928813 GCA_024447665.1 Juncus inflexus | reverse complement strand
CGTGATGATAAAAAACGAATTTGGTTGACGGTTTACTTAGCCCGATCCAAACCGATTTCCAAACCGATCCTTTGAATGATTTGCCTAATCGGTCTCACAAACCGATCTCTAAGCAATCTCCAAACGAACCGATTCTCCAAGCAAAAATCACGGTTTCAACCCAAATCACAAAGACGCCGCACTTCGCTTCGTCCTCTACCGGTATCCACACGAACAACCCCTTTGAACGGATAAAGAACGATATATGCTAGTATTCGTTCTTCATTTCTCTCACAGAAAATAACAAAAGAATAATTTTCGGATTTTTCTCTCCTCTTTTTCTCACAAAAAGATGGACGAAAATATTATACCCTTAATCTGATTTTGGGGTGTCTCTTGTGCCTATATAGTCCATAAGTTTCATATCCTATGTGCATGGTAACTATGTAACCATATATGCAACACACCTTATCATATAAGATGTAGGATTGGATGTGTCACTTGACTATGTAGCTCTCCATACAACTTATCACATAAGTTATGATTTTTCTGTGTACGTCTCATTAGTTGTTCTTTGTGTGTGACCCTGTAGGTTTACTTAATGTTGGCAATAATCACAATGGATTATAAAACATGAGCGGCCTCTAGCAAGACATCATGATTACCCAAATTAAGCAAGTATAGATGATTCGATCAAACCTAATTTATGTCATGCATTGTATCCTTTTGTTACATAAGGCATGGTATGTGTCAACCTTATGTTGGTCGATAAATATTTCTTGATACCGAATTTGATTGAACATGAAATGACATTAATAACTCCTTATTAATTCACTTGAGCACGGCCGTGAGTTATTTCAATCAAATAATCAAGAGGCCTAAAGATATCTCTCTCAATTTATGAGAGAAACAAATCCTATCTTAATTAAACTCTTTCCTCCGCACAATTCATTATATACCTAATTATAATCTTTATGATCGCCCGGTTAAAGACGATGTTAGACTATATTAAAGTATAAAATTTATCATGTAGGAAACTGAGATAATCTCAAGTCTAAGGATTACAGATACATTCTTTACTGAGAATAACTAATGACACGAACCATGTAGTATTCTCATGGTGGGTCAATCCAGTATATGGTCTCTAACATATACTTACGTTAATGACTTAATAACTCTTATTCATGATTAGTAAAACGTGACCATCAGTCAACTAACATACTGCTGTCCATTTATAGCTTATCATGAAGTATGTTTGTCTCACAAACATCCTATGAATGACCAGGGACGGTTTAGAATATCATTCATAATACTTTATAGTTTTACTATCAAAGTCACATACTTTGATGATATAAAGCTGAATATCATATTCAAGGTTCATTTTAGTAATAAAAATAAAATAACCAATACGCATTTATTATATAAAATATCTCTAAATAAACACAATGTTTGTTTAACATAATTCATACATCTAGGTCTCAAATATATTGGCCTAGGGCATACTACTAACATTACCATGTGTTGTTAATATCATTTTGTATTTACTCAGTCTAATTCTCGATCAGGAAAGATACTTTGATCAAACTCAAGGATGACATACTTCTATGCCTTATGATCAAGACATATATCATAGAACAAAAGGAATAAGAAAATGTCTATTCAGATAGATTTATGATCGTTAATCATTTCATTTAACATGGGTAATCATGATATCAGTCTAGAGGTTATTAATGACATGGGTAATCTTTAGAAGATCGTTGCCAGCGTTAAATAGAACCTATACGGTCACACAACGAACTCCAATCGTACATGATGAATATGCCTCAAAAAAGTTATACATATGATATATAAATTGATTTAACGAAACTGTACCATTTCGTTGACAATGAAATAGTTCCGTTTCCAACGGAATAGTTTTGGAAACTGTAATAACCTTAGCTGCAAAGTATTCCGTTATGAAAATATCTATTCCGTTGGCAACGGATAGGCACAAATTTGGGTTTTTAGTTATGGTAACTGAGCAATCGTTCGCCTCTCTCTCTAGTATAAATATAAGGGCAGAGTCTCTCTATTACATACACAATTCAGAAGCCATAGAGGCCGTCTAATACACAGAAATAGAGAGAGAGAGAGAGAGAGAGAGAGAGAGAGAGTTTTGAGTTATTTTCGGAAAGTATTTCCGGACCCGTCTAGCCGAGTCCGATTATTCCATGCGTCTGAATATCGATGTGGATACGAGTAGATGTCTTATGCTTTGAAGAGTAGCAAGCGATCGGTTTATTTACCCTTGGAGAAGCAAGGAGTTCGTTCGAGTCGAGCTTCAGGAAGGAGAAGGTTGCACGTCAGAAAAGTTCAGACCTACATCCGTTCTTCGTCTCGCGGATCAGGAAGATCTGAGGTATAAATTTAATTGTTAATCTTGTACTTTTATTCCCTATTACCCAACATGATGTGTTATATATTCTGGAAGTCCAGAGTATCGGAATGTTATTTCGGGAAGTTGGCACAGTTTTAGACTCGTTCGTCGTCACCTTCTTTGTCTCAGTTAAAAGGTCAAGAGTTTATGATTGAATGCGGGATGACAATTTTGAGTCTGAGGGATCTACTGTGTGGCCAGAATATCAGTGTGTTATATTCTGGAAGTCCAGAGTACCGAAAAGTTATTTTGGGAAGTTGACGTAGTTTTAGGCTTGTTCGTCGTCGCCTTCTCGGCCCCAGTTAAAAGGTCAGGGTTTAGATTGGATGCAGGGTGGCAGTTTTGAGCACAAGGGATTTGCTGTGTGGCCAGAATACCAGAAAGAATGAGTTTTGTGAAGATTCCGTTTGTGACAAACGGGGGAGACTTAACTTTATTATAGCCGTTCATCGCATGATATCTACTTGGATTTGTGGGGACAAATTTGTGATCCTTTTATAAGGATTGTTTAGCATTGCATGGTTGCTCACTCTCGACAACATAATGGCGTGGCTGATTGGAAACTACTCGAGAAGTCTTGGTGGGTGTTTTTTGGGGCGGACTCGGGCGAGAAGTTTTGGGCAGAAACCACTAATACTGCTTGGTTGTTGTTCAAAGGCCTCAGTTAAATGCACATCTATCTTTTATTTTTCTTTACTTAGTAGTAATTGGTGTAAGCATTAAATGCTGGAACAATTTTATATTTGTTTGTATCGATTTGTTGAGTTGTTAGGGGATGTCAGGAGAGACAAATTATTTGTGCGTTGAGTATTGTATTAAGAAATTGAGTTGTGTGTTTCTTGTATCTTGTTTTGCTCTTTTAGAGATTTTATCCATTTTTATCCCAAAATACCCAATTTATCCACAAATTATCCCTAAAAACCCTCTCTCTCCGTCTCTATCGGATACTTCTTCCGCCGTGTCCTCAGCTATTTTGTACCTTCCAGTTCTAGCACCAAAATGGGTTTCATCACAGAGAGAACGCGCGAGAAAAAACAGATAGAGAGAGAGAGAGAGTCGAAAAGAGTAGTGTTAGAGAGAGAGAGAGAGAGTCTTGGCGAGAGAAAAGAATGAACTTTCGATATGAATCTGTGGCGTCAAATCTGGAATCGATTGTTCTAATTTATTTAGCTATGGTCGTAAGGATACTCTTCCGGTTAGCTCTTAATTTTAGTCCCACCTAATCTATGTTAATAGAATTACAGCTCTTTTTTAGATGGGAGATGGAATAACTAAGAAAATATAAAAAAAATTGAAAATTTGAAGGTTAGGAATTTGCTCACGGGCTCGTTACAATTCATAAAATGGCCCAGCTTGTGAATAAGAAAGGGTTGCAGAGGTGATCTAGATTTTATTATTACAATGGGTTATATCTGACCAGCTACATGCTTGTTTAATGAGTAAAGATCACAGAAGATCCAGATATTGTACAGGTGTCAAAAATGTACCAAATCATAAGCTTTATATATTAGAACAAATATCCCCATTATATTATTATATATACTAATCCTGGCAGGCCCCTCTCACCAGAGTGAGCCATGTCGGCTCTTAAATCTCATACGTATTTTATTCTTTTCAATTTTTTTCCGTTATATATATATAATTATTTTGTGTTTTATATTAGGTTCAGAAAAAATATTAAATTTCTATTTAATTTAAAATATTTTTTTTCAATTTTTTATGCACTTTTAAAAATTATTTGTTGAAAATTTTAAATTATTGATGGAAAAAAAATTTAATTAAAAGATTTTTTTTCTTCATGTTATACTTGAAGAAATTAATTTCATTTTGAGGGAAATAAATAACTTACTAACATATATTGGCTTAACCGGTATGATAATACTATTAGTTGTATTATAATACCGAATTGAGCAATTCATTTTATGTCAAGTTACCATTTTGATGCATCAAAATTATCATGATGATGCAATGATGATGTATATAATGTTTTTGTGAGAAAGTATGACGGCAAAGTATAATTTTCGAAATTTACATGCTTCCTAGCTCATCATGTATAAAATATTCATTTTATCAACAATATTAAAGTAAATTTCATGTACTTAATCTGAAGACACCTTTTAATTAAAATTAGAATCTTACTGAATCGACATGCCTTGTAACAATAGCTGCAAATTTTATTATCATTTTAAATTAAAATTGATTAAATGAAAATATGAAAAAGAAAGTAATAAAATGAAAGGGAAGTTAGATGGGGGAAATACCACGTGTAATGCACGTACCGCGAATAGTGACATCAAATATGTATTTATTGTT
Source organism: Juncus inflexus (assembly GCA_024447665.1). NCBI lineage: Eukaryota > Viridiplantae > Streptophyta > Magnoliopsida > Poales > Juncaceae > Juncus > Juncus inflexus. The sequence continues at coordinate 3,924,105 of JAJHPC010000008.1, read as the reverse complement.
GGTGGGGTGTGGGGAAATTAGAGAAATTAATTGCGTAATATGAGATGACTTATGTTCGCGTTACAATGTCGTTGTCCTTAAAGACTTATTCGTCCCCACCAGGTATAACGGTTGGTGTGCACCGGGTCAACGAATAGCTTTCCGGGATACAATAGCCTTTTCTTGACTGCGTCTGCACAAATGAAGTCAGATCAAACACCCACTAGAATTTTTCAGGACTATTGAGGAACTTGATATACAAATTATGCAGTAATCTGTATCAAGTGGATCTGTACAAAAATTATCTCAGAGTGAATTAGACTTTGTATCTATGTTTCTTCTCTCTTTCTTTCTTATTTTCTCTTAGGCATCTCATATATCACTCATTCACTTATGCACTTCATATATCACTTCAAGGCATGTATCATCTTCTATTTATAGGAAAAACTAATGCATTATCATGTATGCATATCATGACACCTTACATAACATGTGTCACCATATATTCTTATAATTTAATTAGGAGTTGACACTTCATATAATATATGTCAACACCATGCATATCATGAATGTATAAAATGACACATTACATAACACGTGTCCATACCATGCATATCATGATGTCAGGGGATGACACCTTATGATATATGTGTCTCTTGCATGATCATAAAAATTACACCTATATCATGTAAATGACACATATATTGTGTCTTTAACAATCAAATGACACATATATTATGCCATGACACTTATTTTCTTTAATATATTATGAAGATCACACATATCCATTAATCTGTTTATGACATGACATATATACCTTGTCATGACAAATATTTTTGATATTATTATTTCTTTAGATGAAATAATAATGAGATGACATATAACATGTTATATGACACATGTTAATTGAATTTCTTATCTTCTCATGTGCAATTTTACATGACTTTATTTTCCTTAATTCATATCCACATATTGGATATTTATATACAATATTTATATAGTTACATGTCTAACTACTCTTTGATGATTTTCAAAATAAAAAATTATTTACTTCAAAATAAAAATAGTTTTAAAATAAAAATTTATTTATATTGAAAATTCACTAACGTTGCTCCACCATTTTCAAAATAAAATAAAAATATTTACAAATATCTTATAGTCCTAGAACTTCTATGCATATATAAAGGTATCTCCCAATTTGAAACTTTACTTAGTGACAGCACATCAAATTTAATCAGAATAATCTGGTAGAAAAGTCTTTGAACCTAATATCGTATTTTACCAACAGAATATGTCTCACACATAGAACTTCATCTTCCAATAGATACTTATTCTGCCCATGCGTATATATTCTGTTTCATAAATGTGTTAAGAGTTAAGCCTGAACTCTAAGAAGCGGCCCCACTTCTCATCCACATAGGTAGACTCACAGTACTCTGGAACTATATCACTTTCACCCAAGTTGGTTACAGGTCTACTAAGAGCTTGAGCTCAACCATCCCTTTTTACATTCCGGTTACCAAGCACACAAACTCTTTGGGATGGTAAAATATTTAAGGATTGTGCTTGCATCACAAATATAACAAAATCAATCACTGAACTAAAGACCTGGCATTGTACCAAGCGTATTGTTGAGGTTTTATTATTTGTGATATTTATTATGTGGGCTTAATACCCATCCCTTTTGTTGTTTGGCACAACATATATCTTGCAAGAGGTTTTGTTAATGGGTCAGCCAAAATTTTCTGACTCTTAACAAAATCAACAGTAATTACCCCACTGATAATTAATTGCCTCACCGTACTATGTCTCTGTCCAATATGCCTGGACTTACCATTACATATATCACTGTATGCTTTAGAAAGTATGGCTTGACTATCGCAATGGATAGACACCGGCGGAATTGGTTTAGGCCACAATGGTTTTTGAGATAATATTTCACGCAACTATTCCACTTCTGTACTTGCTGATTCTAGAGTTATAAGTTCAGCAGCCATAGTTTAGTCTGCTATATAGGTCTGTTTCTTAGATTTCTAAGAGACAACCCCACCAGCAAGTGTGAATACACAACCGCTTGTCGAAGCGTGATCTTCTCTATCTATTTTCCAACTGGCATCTATTATATCCTTCTAATACTAAAGGATCCCTACAATACGAAATATCATAATTAATAGTTTTTTTAAGTACCTAGGCAACCTTCCTATTGCTTGCCAGTGCAACTCATTTAGATTACTAGTGTCCCGACTTAGTTTGCTAACTGCAAAAGCTATATCAGGTCTGGTACATGTCATAGCATACATAAAGTAACCAATTATTTGTGTATATTCTAATTGATTGACAACCCTATCATTATTTGGTAGTAATTTCACACTTGGATCATAGGGTGTTGATACTGGAGTACAATCCAGATGATCAAATTTATTTAATATATTTTTCAATATAATGTGACTGGGATAAAATTATACTGTTCTTATTTCTAATAATTTTTATCCCAAGTATCACATCTGCAACATCCATATCTTTCATATCAAATTGTCTGATAAAAATAATTTTGTCTTTTCTACTATTTCCAAGTCTGTGCCAAATATCAACATGTCATCCACATAAAATTATTAAATTTACAATAAACCATTTATCTGATTCAGTTATTGTAAATCCATTTGCCAATAAAATTTGATCAAAATTTTCATGCCATTGTTTTGGCGCCTGTTTTGATCCATATAATGATTTAACAAGTTTACATACCTTATTTTGTTGGTCAGACAATTCAAACCCTTCGGGTTTTTCCATGTAAACTTCTTCTTCTAAAATATCATTTAGAAAAGCTGTTTGGACATCAATTTGGTGAATCACCAAATTATACATTGTTAATAGTGCAATTAAAATTTGGATTGTTGCAATCCGAACTACTGGTGAATATGTATCAAAATAATCGATACCCTCTTTTTGAGTGAAATCTTTTGCAACCAGCCTAGCTTTATATTTTTCAGCTGTGCCATCCGCCTTCATTTTCTTTTTAAAAATCTATTTTCAACCTATTGATTTGCAACCAGGTGGAAGATCCATCAACACCCAAGTGGTTTTCAAGGATTGAATCCATTTCATTATTTATTGCCTCTTTTCAAAAGATGACATCTTGTGATTTTATTCCATCTGTGTAAGTCACAGGATCTGCATCGGTATTAAAACAGTATGGAATTTCTTTATTAATATAAGTTCTTGTACCTTCAACTAGATACATAAAGAAATCCGGTCCAAAATATTTTGCTTTTCTAATTCTTTTACTTTTTCTGGGTTCAAAGTTTTAGTCTTTATCATCTTCATAAAATTTAAAGTTGGGTCTAGGAATTGAACTAAATCTATTTTCATCAAATATAGTATCTCTTGATTCAATAATAGTATTTATATTAATTGAATCATTTGGTTCAACTACCATGAATTTATATGCTTTACTGTTTTGGGAATAACCTAAAATTGTACATTCAATTTCTCTTTCACCTAATTTTCTCTTTTTAGGTTCTGGTACTTTTATAATTGCCCTACAACCCCCAAAACTTAAAATAATTCAAATTTGATCTTCTTTTCTTAAAATATTCATATGGTGTGATATTATTATTTTTAGTAGGGACTCTATTTAAAATATGGCAAGCTGTTAATACAGCTTCACCCCACAAACCTTGACCCATACCTGAATTAGAAAGTATTGCATTTATTATTTCTGTGAGGACCCTATTTTTCCTTTCTTCTACACCATTTTGTCATGACGTATATAGTGCAGTCGTCTGATGAATAATACATGTTGACTCAAAATATTGGGGATTATAATGTTCTCCCCCTCTATCGGTTCTTAGACATTTAATAGAAGTTTCACATTGCAATTCAACTTCCTTTTTGTAAACTTGAAATTTTTTCAAAAACTCCATCTTTTGATTTTATCAAATAAACATAACAATATCTAGAAAAGTCATCAATTAAAGTAACAAAATATTTCTTACCACCAATAGTTGGCATGATGTGAAAATCACATACATCAGAGCGTATAAGCTCCAATAATTTTGTATTCCTTGTTACTTTTGGAAATGACTTTTTAGTTATTTTTGTAAATTTGCAAGTTTGCAACTTTCAACATTTTTATCAAAAGATGTACTCAAATTTAGTTTTACCATTTCCCGCATTTTATGGAAGTTAACATGTCCAAGTTGATTGTGCCACAAGCAAGATAAGTCAACAATATAAGCAGAAATAACATTATTATTTATGATACTGAGTTTTAACATACCATTACATAAGTAACCCTTCTCAACAAATTTATCACCATTGGACATAATAAACTTATCTGCCTCAAATACAAGTTTTAAAGCCAAACTTGTTTAACAATCTACCTGATACAAGATTCTTTCAAACTTCTAGTACGTGATAAATATCACGCAAAATAAGAGTCTTCTCAGAAGTAAATTCGAGCTCACAGGTTCATTTGCTTACAACCTCCACGGTGGATGAATTTCCCATGTACAAGACAGTTCCTGGCTCTACAGGCTCATAAGTCTTAAAAAGACTGTTGTCCTTGCACACATGTCGGGTGGCACCTGAGTCAACCCAGCAAGACCCACCATCCTTGACCATATTGTCTTGTTAATTGGGTAAAATCATCATTTATATTTCACACAATTTAACAAAATAATTTATATTTCCCTATTAATCAAATTACGGGTATGAGCGGTAAATGAGTTTTGGGGTCGAACACAATGAGGTGTGGCCTCAAGAATTAACTCATCTCAATGATTTATATCTCGTGTAAAGTCTTTTAGTTCAAGGTTTATTACGTAAATTTCCAAGTTCAATTTCAACAAATTCAGTTTTTGTTTCAAAAATTCAGCACGTCACACTTTAACGTTTTAATTCGTAACTAGACCAAATAAAGTCCGAATCCAACACACGAGATACTGTTGGAAACTACAAAAAGAGATATAAGATATGATTCGTTACTGTTATTATTATTTTATTCAAGAATTTCGAGATATCTGCAATTAAGTCCATAACTTATTTAAGATTTAAAATGAATTCAGCAACAAATTTAGAAAATTATAGAAAATTCACCAAATTTTGAAAAATCCCAAAACTTTTACAGAAATTCAATTTTCTGGTTGTGGATCAAATATCAAAATTTGGTACAATTATGTTATGTAGTTTGAGATTTATAATGAAAACTCAGGTATGAATTCAGAAGCTGGATCTGAGAGACCAGTACTTACAAAAGTGACAATATCTTTTGATCTGTCTTAACAATGACTATTTTAAAATTTATATTTGGATTCTACAGTTTGAATTACTTTAAGTAGAACTATTTTTGTATTGTTATTATTTGTTTTTATATTTTTAAAAATTTAGAAGAACAAAAATAGTAAATCTGGACAAGAAAGGTCAAAAACAGAAAATTACAAATTAAAAAAATTAATATCTCACAATTTATGACTCAGATTTAGGCAAACTGATTTGAAAATTATCTACTAAATGAGAACTAATTTTTACAAATATTTATTTAATTATTCAGATCTGAATTAGATACAAAATTAGAGGAAAAATGCTGAGAAACAGAGATAAAACTGCAGCAAACAGAAACTGGATTAGGGTTTGATTTTCAGTTTAAAAATAGGGATTTATAGGAATATAGATTTTTCGTGTCTAATGATAAAAATTTCGTACTCATAGATGATGAGTCAACATTCTACTAATAGACTATGATGGGTCAAGGCTCTAATGGTTAGAGACTTTGAAAGTTGAGATGTAATCCATGTCAGACAATCAAGTTTTGAATTTGATTGATCCATCAGATGAAAATACGGTTTTAAAAGAAAGACCGACATGGATAATGTGCAAACATATAATGCATGATTTATGGTTAAGTTAAACTCATAGTATAGACTATGATAATATTTTTCCAAATCATCATGCGTATGTATTTCAGAATTTTCTTGGGCATATGTTCATAGTATGACTATAAAAGATGCGAAGTGGATGTCAAGATGTTGTTTCTTAATAGAAATATATGAAAGTGTGCATATGATACAACTTTAGAGTTTTGTCTCTCCTAAAAAATTTTGAAAAGAGTTTGCATGTTGCATAAATTCATTTATGAATTAAAGCAAACATCTCTAGGTGAATATTTATTATTTGATGAAATAACCAAACAGTTTGGTTTTATAAAAAATTAAAGATAAATCTTATGTTGACAAGAAATTCAGTGGGAGCATAATTACATATGATGTGAATTAAGTGTAACAATCACACATAAGTTTAATCTTAGTGAAAGTCACTAAATAATAATCAAGAGTATGATTATATACTTGAGAAGGATAAAGTATTTTTCTTAGATTATGGTGGACATAAAAATATGCAAAGTATTTGCATATGACAATGTTTGATAATCCATTTAAGAACCCAATCTCTTAAATGATGGTGATCATGTTAGGTCAACTGGTATGTGATACCACATAGATCCATGAGTATGAGATACTTGGTTGATATGGCCTAGTGCAAGTGGGAGATTGATGGTGTTATGCCCTAGGCTAAAGTGTTTGTGACCTAGATGATGGATTGTAATAATAAACATAATATTTATTCTAAGATATTTCATATAATATGTGCGTATAGGTTATTTTAATATAATTAAAATAGACCATGAATATGCAATTCAACTTTATGTCATCAAAGTGCGTGACTTTGATAGTAAAACTATAAAGTGTTATGAATGCTATTCTAAATCGTCCCTGGTCATTTATAGGATATTTGTGGAGACAAATATACTTGCAAATACATATAAATATATATTTATATACAAGCTATAAATGTACATCAGTATATTAGTTGACTGATAATTATGTTTTATTGATCATGGATAAATAGTTATCAAGTCATTAACATAGGTATATGTTAGAGACCATATACTGGACTGACTCGCCATAAGAATGCTACATGTTTTACGTCATTAGCGATTCTTGTAACATAACATATTGATAGTCCTTTAACCTGAGATTATCTCGGTTCCCAACATGAGTAATTTTATACTTTAATATAATCTAACACTGCCTTTAATCGGGTGGTCATAATGGTTATGATTAAGTATACAATGAATCATGTAGAGGGATGAGTGCAATCAGGACGGGATTTGTTCCTCTCATAAATGAGAGAGATATCCTTAGGCCTCTTGATGAATTGAACTGAAGAAATCTATGGCCATACTAAAATGAATTAATAAGAGTAATTAATGTTATTTGTTCTTATTCATTTTAATTTGGGATCAAGAAATATTAATCGATTTATATAAGGATGGCATATTACATGCCTTATGATCGATATAGATATCGCGTGACAAAGGGACTAAATACGTGATTGTTGATTAGGTAAATCAGATCACCGATATTCACTTAAATTGGGTAGTCATGATGGCTTGCTAGAGTCCGCTCATGATTTATAGACTGTCAAGTCTATTGCCAACATTAAGTGAACCTACAGGGTCACACACAAATAACAAACTGAAACGGGCGCAGAAAATCCTAGCAACTTATATGATGAGTTGCATAAGAATGTCACAAAATATATTGTCATCTTATGTGATAAGATGTCATATATATGTATATAAAGACTATGAACACAAAAAAGATCATGTAATCTAGAAGAGTCTAGATGATGGCATATGGATAATGATGAGTGATGTCATACACATCTTTTGGTGTGAAGAGACATGACTCTTCACCTCTATATAAGGACATAGAAGGCTCCAAATTCATAATACAACACATCATTCTCTCTCTCATTATTTCTCATTCTCTTTTGTGAGACAAAAGAGAGAATATATACTTTCTAATTTGTATGACAAAATTATGAAAGGGTGCTTTCCTTTTGTATGACAAAAATGAAAGAGTGCGATTATATGAGAGGAATTATATACATCTTTTGTGAGATAAAATAAGAAGAGTTTTCTTATGCAAGAGGAGAACAAGCTACTAGTATATATATTGTTCTTCTTCCCGTTTTAAGAAGTTTGTTCGTGTGGATACCGGTAGAGGCGTTCGTACTTTCGGCGTTTGTGATGTATTCGGCCTAAGAAGATGATAACAGGTTGTTGAGAATTTCGGTGGAGGCCAATTGTATGTGCGGTAGATGATTTTCGCACGACCCGACCTAGACGGCCTAGACGGACGGAAATTCGGTTAGGATGGTAACCGGTTTAGAGGCGCATGGACAATATGCATGGTTTGAGCGTCACGGATTAAGCGTAATCCGAAAAGTATCTTTAAGTTTTATTTCTTTGATTTAACCGATACGCACGGGTCCCGGATTGGTTTTGGACGAAATTTTTGTTTTCCGCTGCGTTATGCACGTCTGAAATCCAACACAATTGAATTGGAGCACGTGTAAAATTGACCTTGTAATGCGGGATTAATAAGGTTTAATTTTGTAATTAGACCTCGAAACCTTTGTGAGTGTTTCCAACTCCGATCGAAGTCTCCTGATCTCTCATTGATGCCCGTAATCATGTTAAAATCCCCCATAATAACCCATGGAATATCTGATTCTTCCTCTTCTTCCTACAATTCTTTCACAAATAATTATTTTTCTCGACTGGATTGAGGCCCGTATACACTAGTGATTTTGATGATTTATCCATTCCATTGGCAGCTAAGCTTAACCGTCACTGAGAAGACTTTTTGTGAGCAATCTGTGATTTTAAAGACATTTTCATTCCACGTAATAAGGATCCCCCATATGCACCATCTGAATTTAGGGTTTCATGTTAGGACGGTACGAACTGGTACCGTCAAACTCTAGATCGAACTATGTGAATCAAAACTCTAAATAACGGAAGCGTACCTTGATCCATGATTGCGTTTGGAGTATAGAACACCGAATTCGCAAGTAGGGTCTTCCAAATACTTTATGAACGCCAATTGAGATTCCTTTGTTGTATTTCTCTTATGGTCTCTCTTTCTCTCTTCTTCATGGGGCAGATGAAAGAAGTGACTTAGTTCGTATGTATTGGGGACCAAATTGCTTATATATAGTCTAAGAGGTATTTCATGAAAACACACCCTTTGACTCCTAATGTGGAACTTTCTAATTCAGGCCAATCATAAAATGTAGAAATACACCACCCACAATTCTACACATCAAAGGCCACACCCTAATTTGACACATTAATGTTTAATATTATTAACTAAAGTTGATCACTTTATTATAAACATATTTGACAGTAGTGTAATACATATTATTATTATTTTACATATAAGTCCAATGTTGGATTAATGATCCAACAATCTCCCACTTGGACTATATGTATAACCTTATAATTGTGTATTCAAATTTTAACCAAAGTATGCGCATCTTTTCTATCATTAACTTTTATGTGTCCCTTAACAATTCCGTCCATCGGCATACCGACATAGGATCAAAGCGGCTTTCGTCACATTTATTGTAACTAAACCTTCAATGGTCACATATATCGGCATAACTAAATGATATGAATCATGATGTGGATGCGTAGCATGGAAATTTCATGTAATGTGATCTTAACATGTCTATTTTCAACTGGTCCACTTTATTATTTTGGTGAGATCAAACCAAAAAACCGTCTCCTTTAAAACCTTATTGAGACAAACCGTCTCCCGTATAACCGTATTGAGACGTAACCGTATAAATCAGAGTATATAGAAATATAAAAATAAACCAATTGATTTTTCTCAACAGAAACAAACCATAATCAAAATAAAATCAAACAAAATAATATCATATATTATGTCATATGTCTAAAATATGTCTAGATAATAAAAATACAAATACAAAACTCCCACTAGAACTGAATATCCTCAACTGAAACAACACCCATACTAGCAACATGCTCGCGAAACACGTTTGGTGGTAATTGCTTAGTTAGTGGATCCGCAATCATAGAGTATGTACTAATATTCTCAATAGACACTTCTTTATTCTGAACTCTTTCTTTCACAACTAGGAACTTGAGGTGTATAAATTTTGCCTTTGTCGAGCTCCTATTGCTATTGGAATATAACATTGCTGCATTATTATCATTATATATTTTTAGTGGTCTCTCTATGGTGTCCACTATACGCAGCCCCGTGACAAAATTCCGCAACCATATCCCATGGTCTGATGCATCAAAACACGCCACAAACTCTGCTGCCATGGTGGAAGCTGCTATAAGTGACTGTTTAGCACTCTTCCAAGAAATGGCACCACTAGGTAACATGAAGATGTAGCCGGTCATTGATTTATTAGTGTCTAAGCATCCTCCAAGATCAGAGTCGGTATACCCGATGATCTCAAGCTGATCGGACTTCCGATATGTGAGCACATAGTCTTTTGTTCTCTTCAAATATCGCAAGACCCTTTTAGCTGCTTTCCAATGGTCTATGCCTGGATTGCTTAAATATCGTCCTAACATTCCTGTAATGTACGCAATGTCCGGACGCGTACATACCTGAGCATACATCAGACTCCCTACTACGGAAGCATAAGGAATCATCTGCATCTCCTGTTTTTCCAAATCATTCTTGGGACACTGATCGAGATTAAACTTATCTCCTTTAGCCACATGGGTATCTATTGGCTTACTATCATGCATGTTATATCGCTTAAGTATTATTTCAATATAGTTCTTTTGTGATAAACTGAGAATACCACGAGAACGGTCTCGAAGTATTTCTATACCTAACACAAAAGATGCATCACCAAGATCTTTCATCTCAAAATTACTAAATAGATATCTCTTGGTGTCATGCAGTAAAGCCATGTTATTAGTAGCTAGTAATATGTCATCGACATATAAAACTAAAAAAATGAACTTACTCCCACAGAACTTATGGTATATACAATCATCTACCAAATTCATCTCAAAACCGAACGAGATGATCTTTTGATGAAATTTAAAATACCATTGTCAAGATGCTTGTTTGAGTCCATAAATAGATTTCTTGAGTTTGCAAACCATATTATTTGGATCTTCCAATACAAAGTTTTCTAGTTGCATCATATATATTGTCTCATCAATGTCACCATTGAGAAACGCCGTCTTTACATCCATCTGATGTAACTCAAGATTGAAATGCGCGACCAATGCCATAATAATCCTTAAAGAGTCTTTCAAAGAAATAGGGGAGAAAGTCTCTTTATAATCTATTCCTTCTTTCTGTGTAAAGCCCTTTGCGACAAGACGAGCTTTGTACCTATCCACATTGCCTTTTGAATCCCGTTTAGTTTTAAAAATCCATTTACAACCAATGGGTTTCGATCCTTCTGGCAATGGGACAAGATCCCAAACGTCATTATCTTTCATTGACTTCATTTCTTCATTCATGGCATCGATCCACTTTTGAGAATTAGAACTTTCCATTGCATGACGAAAGTTGATCGGATCATCTTCCGTCATTCCAATGTTAAACTCATGTTCTTGGAGAAATACAATATAATCATCTGGTATTGCACTTTTTCTTTCTCTAGTGGATCTTCTTAATATTAGTTCTTGTGGTTTTTGAGATGTCCGAGTTTGTTGTTCGGCTACATTGTCTTGATCATTAGTGTTCTTAACAGAATCAAAACCTAAGTCCTGATTAATGTCAAGAGCATCTGTTGGAATATTTGCATATTCCTCCTCGAAGACAAAATCTGTAGCCGTATTCCCCCCTGCAAACGGGACATCCTCAGAAAATTGCGCAATTCCCGACTCAAAAATCGACCTTGTTGTGGGATCATAAAATTTGTAACCCTAGATTTATCGGCATATCCAACAAAATAACAACTAGTGGTCTTAGCGTCCAGTTTCTTTTCATTAGGCCTATAAGGCTTTGCCTCCGCCGGACATCCCCAAACACGCAAATGCTTTAAACTAGGCTTTTTACCTACCCAAAGTTCATATGGTGTCTTATTAGCTGCTTTAGTTGGAACTCGGTTTAAGATATAGGCTGCAGTTTTAAGCGCTTCTCCCCAGAGAGATGGCGGCAAAGTAGTATTATTTATCATACTACGCACCATATCCTTAAGTGTTCTGTTTCGTCTCTCAGCTACACCGTTCATGCTAGGCGAACCCGGCATTGTATACTGTGGGACGATACCGCTTTCCTCTAGGAATTTCACAAAAGGGCCTGGATGTTGTTCTCCTGAACCGTCATATCGACCATAGTATTCACCACCACGGTCAGATCTAACGCTTTTGATCCTTTTGTTGAGTTGATTCTCAACTTCAGCCTTAAAGATCTTGAACACATCCAGTGCTTGCGCCGTTTCATGAATGAGATAAATATAGCCATATCTAGAAAAATCGTCTATGAACGTGATATAATAATGTTGACCATTTCTCGCACCTGTTGGAAACGGCCCACATATATCTGTGTGTATCAGTTCTAAGACATCTTGAGACCTATTGGCTTCAAATCTCCTTATATTGGTTTGTTTGCCCTTTATACAATTAACACATATATCAAAATCATTGAAATCTAAAGGGCAGAGAATTTCATTTGACACGAGTCTCTCTATTCTCCGTTTGGAGATATGACCTAATCTCTTGTGCCATAACGAACTGAAATTCTCGTAAGTTAATTTTCGCTTTACACTACGTGTACTTGAGTGCAAGGTTTCTTTAGGTGAAGCAACAAGATCAATAGAATAAAGATTATCAGAACCATATAAAGAACCAGATCCAACTAATTTTGAATGTTGATACAAACCAAACTTTCTGTTTCCAAAAGAACAAACATAACCAGTTTTGTCCAAAACAGGAACAGAGATTAAGTTACGCCTAAAAGTAGGTACAACAAAAGTATCACATAAATCCAAATAAAATCTAGAACTTAATAATAAGCTAAAAGTTCCAATAGCTTCAACTTCAACAGTTTTGCCATCTCCCACATAGATGTATCTTTCACCATCACTTGGTTTTCGGCAATGCTGGCAACCCTGCATAGACACACTGATGTGAGTTGTTGCACCAGAATCTATCCACCACATGTGTCTATTTACCGAAATTAAATTAACTTCAGAACAAACCAAATTTAAAGGCATACCTTTCTTAGTACGCCAAGCATGATAGTTGTTGCAATTCTTTTTCTTATGCCCTTCGGCTCCGCAAAAGAAGCATTCACTATCTCCGGATTTCACCGGTTTCTTTTCTTGCTTCATTTTAGGTGCCGGTCCCGCAGCCGCCTTACTCTTGTTCCTTTTCCATTTACCCTTGTTCTTTGAGGTAGAGGCAAGATGAGCACTTTCTATCTGATTCTGCTTCAACCTTTCCTCTTGTTGGGCACAATGTGAGATGAGCTCATTCATAGTCCAATTTTCTTTCAAATGGTTATAGCTCACCCTAAACTGTCCAAACTGTGTTGGAAGAGATATCATTATAAGGTACACAAGCAGATCATCAGAAATGTTCAGTTTATTTGCATTTAGCTTTGAAGTTATCTGACACATTTCCATAATGTACTCTCTTATATTTTTGCCATTATACTTTATTGAAATGAGGTTTGTTAAGAGTGTACATGTTTCCGCCTTTTCATTCTTACTAAACCTCTTCTCAATATCCTCAAGATACTATTTAGCCGTAGCTATTTTTTCCGAAGATGTGTCCCTAAATGCTTCCGGAATGGACGTCTTCATGATCATCAAACTAATGTGATTTGACTTTTCCCACCTCGCCATCTCCACCTTTTGCTCAGGCGTACTCTCATCAGTGAGTGCTTCGGGTTGTCCTACCCTTAACGCAAGGTCATGATCATTAACACCAAGGTAGATCGACAAATTGTCTTTCCACATCTTGAAGTTTGAGCCATTCAACATCGGAATCGAATTGATATCAGCACTTATTTTCAATCCAGTTTTAGCTGAAAACAGAGAACAATAAACAAACATTGATAGCTCTCCAAAAATTAACCGTAAACAATAATAACAAATTCAATAAAAGGTAACCCCATCACAAAATATCGGTTTCCATTAATATTTTATCTTTGGACAAAATTATTAATTTCTGATTGATATTTTGGCATAGTTATTAATCATTGATAATAAGTAACATGTCAACAAATTAACCTTCCTTTGAGCCGATTAGATAAGCTACACGTAAAACCGAATAATCATCACATGCTTTTAATACTACTCATGTACACAATACTAAATAAATATGAACCTTCCTTTGGGCCGATTAAATATTTATTCAATAATATGAACACAACTGTTTATATTCCGAAATAAAATTAATTTCGACATGAGAGGTCACTTTGGCGACATGATGTCGAAACAAATTAATTTCTGAATATGTAATGGAATTTAGGGTTTTAGCTGGCTGAGTTGGTGTATTAAGGTGAGAAATAATTGTTTTGATATGGGGTGAAGGAATATTTTGGCCATTAGGAATTGGGGATAATGATGAATGGAGTGGGTCTTCTGAAGGATTGTAACAGATTCGAAATGTACACAAATTCTAAATCCCATTCTGAGATTCCTTCTTTTGCCAAACTTGAATTATTTTCTTCTTAGGTCTTCAAATTTCGATTGGTACTTTTGTGGGTGAAAGGTGGACATAAGATTTAAATCTGTTGAACTCATCTTAGAATATGATAGCATGTGGGATCTCAGGTATGTCATTGGCTTTAATAAGCAATGAGACATCTTTGAAATCTGAGTTGCCTGTGATGGAGTTCACCCTTTTGAAGATTCCAAAATGTGATGTAATGGATTTTAATATTCCTGAAGTCGTGAGAGCCTTGAGTAGTTATTTTATTATTATGGAAACCTCTTCTATCTTTTTCTGTGTACTTACTGATTGCACCTTGATATTTAAATGATGGCTATCTTGTATGAAAATATTTGTATAAGCTTTTCTTTTTGTATAAGCTATGTTGATATAATTCTGGATGGTGCTTAAATTCTGTTTAATCTGTAGTTTGGTGTGTTGTACTTTAGTATCTAAGCTCCAGCAGAATTTTGCAATATGACCTTTTTTACACTTATAGCATCTAATTTTTCCTTTGCATTGACTCCTTGAATGTTCAGCTGATAAACAATGAAAGCATTTCTCAATCAACTTAATAGGCCCCTTCTTCTTCTTCTTCTTCTTCCTGCCTATTACTTCAATCCATCCTTTTTGCTCTTTGTTTTGATTCGGATCATTCTTTTTGAACATCTCTTGCTAGCTTATGATTGGGGTTTCTTTAGTAGAAAGATTGGTTACTAATGGAGCATTTGTACTGTTTGATCTTTGATCTTGTTCTACCTGCTTAAATTTGCCTTTATCTAGTCTTCTTTGTATATCCTCTCTAGCGGTTTCCAAGTTTAGAAGTTCTTTAATGAAACAGAGGAATTCTTGACGATTTACCATCCGTGTTCTTCTAATCTCAGCCTCTCTAATGGCCTCTACAAAGATCGCCTCAAACTCCTCCATGATCTTGCACTTTCTTGAACTTGAAACAACAGATTCTTGAAATTCCGATGAAGGGAAAATCGTGATCTTGGATGAGTGTTCTAGGTGGAGAATGAGCTCCGGTGGTAAGGCTCAACGACCCGGGTAGACTACGGGGCGCAGTCCTTATCCGCCGTGAGATACTCAACCAACTAGTCCTAGATCTCTATACGTAATATTTTATAATTTATATAATATATATATAGCATTTGAAATTGTATTTTTATACGTGCATACAAGATATTTGACGTTTTACATGTTTGTGTATGGAAACTTGACACTAAATAATCAAAATTCACTATAAATATGCACTACCACAATTACTGAAATAGAAAACACTACAACAATATCAGCATACCGCATCATTTATTGGCAGCATTAGAGTAAAATCTGCAAATTTGCAGAATTTCCTTAATAAATCCTTCTGTATGTATATAAACTGCAGAATTTCACAGAACTGCTACTCTTTGCAGCATTTAAATTATGTCCTGCACATAGCAGCATTTACTAGTCTTTATTTGGCTGCATATAAAGATCCATCAATTATGTTCCACTTAGCAAATGAAATATTCAAAAAAGTGGCGCCAAGTTTTCCCTCCATAAGAATTTCTGATGGAGCCAAATAAAATTCATCTCTAATATTACAATGAAGAACTTAGTTGAACTTGTCTCATTTTAATTATTTGTACCATAGAAAATTATTTTTTAAAATGCTCTCTAATCTAGCTAAATATGAAAAATTAGAAAACTGTTAATACTATTGGTTGTATTAATAAATGCCACATTTTATTGTACGTCAGAAAAATTGAGAAAATATAAATTTTATGGAGTTTTAGAATTATGTCGAAGATGAAGATGAGAATTTTATATAGAAAATGAACACAACATTTAGCTAAACATGTAATAATCTTAGTAGATAATTTTTCAACAGTTTTTATTAAATTATATAATATATAACCTCACATGATTCATTCATGTAGTTTCATAATAATTATATTATATGAAAACTGAATAAATATATACACCAAGTCCATATAATAAAGTATTATGTAAAGCAATGAAAACTCTATGTATCCTTGGAGCAAACTGTATTACATAATCCGTGCAAATATGTTACTATTTAATATGAAATGATCTATTACATGGACCATTGTTTAAAGTTGTGTGCCATGTCCATTTCGCATAGTACACCCATTAATTTTTCACCTATATTCACAAAAAAATTCAGCCTCTTCATTTCCCCCATTATTCTTCCTCCGACCCCAAAACTAGCCGCTTCCTCTTCTCTTCCGACGAAATCTGAATTGAGCCTCTTCACCAACCGACGAAATCTCCCTATACAATCTGACTACGCCATGGTTGATCAAACGAAATCCCTAGTTATCCTTCATCAACCGTCCACTCTTGTGTAACCCTAAATCTCCGACTCTAGTGCTAGTCGCTAGGGTGCAGAGCAATTCGCTTGAGGTTCTACTGCTAGGATTTCAGAAAGATCTCCTTCCTTGAAAGCTTAGAACCAATTTCTTAGTTTTATCGTTTTTATTTTTGAATAAATTTCGTTAGGTGATACTTATTTCTCTGTTTTCTTTTATCAATTAATTAGACCCCTTGCTTATTTGATAATTATGTTTAAGTTAGATATTTCAATTAAATATATATTTTCTTGGTTTAGATATTCATTGGAAAACCTTTGCATTAACATATAGATCATATCCAATCTCAGTTTTTTAGATTAAATCTGTAATTTCATAGAGCAATTGAGAGGCATGCTAAGATGTTAAATCTGGACATATGTTCATGCATGCAAGAAACAAATAAGTTGGAAGTTTAATGATGCACATGTAATGTTTGATGAAATGCTTAGTGTACATTATTTTAGCAGTACTTGTTTCTAATACTTGTTTTGTGCATTATTGTAGTGCTTACCTTGACAACATGAAAGGAGGCAATGATTGTTCAAAACTTCGAGAAAAATCCATCAATGCTGATCAAGAGGTAGACATAGAGAGTGAGTCCGAACCAAATCAGTTGTCTCATTATCCAAATATTGGGAGTTCAAGTAGGTCAAAGAACGATATGTCGATGGGTCCACTTGATGAGGAATTTGCGGAACTTGCTAGGACCTTTGACCCGACAAATGAGGAACAATCTGGTAGGTCACGTATATTTTTTTTAATAGTTGTCCATGTAATTTTAATCTCTAAAATAAATGAAATTTTTTATTTTAGATGATGAGACAAATGAGCCTACTAAAACTCGAACTCGAGGTTTGAACAAGTTGCTTAAGTTTTACAAAAAAACACAAAATAATCAGAAGCGCACAAAAGTTAGATTTAACAAAAAAGGACAACCGGTTTCAAAGAGCACAGCAAAATTAAGTAGTTTCTTAGGCGTGTTAGCACGAAATGGCGTAGCAACACCTCTCAATTATCTTGATTGGAGGGCTGTACCGAAAACTCTTAAAAAACTCCAATGGGATTATATACTGGTACATATTTTAACACCACTAAATTATATTGTATTTTATTGTTACTACTTATACATTCCAGATGAAGGCAAGAAATGGGTAATCAAGAATATAGGGAGAAGATGGAGTAATTTCAAATCTAGATTGAAGAAAGAACACTATGATCCTTATGAAACTGATAAAGAAAGAATTGCTAGTCGCGATCCACGTGTCCACATTGATCAGTGGAAAGACTTAGTGAAATATTGGAGTTCCGATAAGGGAAAGGTGGAAAACTTTATAAATTTACATTTCTAAACTAGTTCATATTTCTATATAAAAACACATGCTTTTGAATATCTCTAACAGGAAAGGTGTTCAAAAAACAAAGCGAGTCGTGCAAAACAGATGACGGTTCACACATCAGGTCGAAAGAGCTTTGCTAGAGTTCAAAAAGAGGTTTGTTTATTTTTTGATTGATATAAGAAATATGTCGTAACTATTTTCAAAATTATTCATTTTGTTTGTTATTGTGCAGATGAAAAGAGAAAATAAAGTGGAACCAAAAAGACATGAAGTGTTCATACGTACTCACACACGCAAAAATGGACAGCCTTTGGATGATTACTCTAAGGACCTAATTGTATGTTAACTATTTTTTTCATAACAAGGATCTCAATTTATGATTTAGAACATAATTGATTATTCTTATTGCATCTTTTATCTTCTTTAGGGAATGATTCGTGAAATCGAGCAGAATTATCCTGACATGGCGGAGAGAGAAATTGGTCAGGATGATCTCTTTTCAAATGTAACAAACAAGAAAGATAAGCATGGTCATGTCCGATGCTTGGGATTGGGTCCATCACCTTCTGATGTATGGGGTGAAAGGCCAAGCCAAACAGAATACATAAAAGAAAACCGTGTATTGAAAAAACAAGTAAATGACATGACACAAATGTATGAAGATGTACAAGCTCAATTGGTTGCCATGAAGGCCGAGTTAGAAGAAATTAAGAACCAGAATCCAAGTAAAGACAAAAAGGTATCTTATTAATTTTCTTACATTTAATTTCCCAATTTTGAGAATTTATGAAGTTAACAATTAACACACTGAATATTAAATAGAAACACAAAAGGAAGAAGGTGAAAACTCATGAGATTTCAGAAGAGTTTTGCCAAGATGAACAAAAATCTTCTCATTCTACTCATGAGATTTCGACCAAGGTAGGTTTAGGGTTTATAATTTACCATTGATGAGAATGATGACTTATAAAATTAATAACTAATATATTAATCATTTTAACAGAGGCATACGTCTAAGAAAAGGAAGATTTGTCTTAGTAATTCGGATGAGATAACTTGTATTATTCTTCAATTGTTAATTATTGAAGGATGTTGGTCTATTTTTGTCTTTCTTTTTTTACTTTGAAATTATTTTGATTTTTTTTTCTTTTGTTACTTTGATAGGAGCATGAAATACAATCTCAACCGTGTGAAGTACAATCAGCACAATCCACTCATGGTGACATATCTAAGGTATTAATTACATTTATATGAAGTTATAATGTTGTATTAATTCATATATATATATATATATATATATAAAGAATTTCAAATAAATTTGTTGACATAGAAGCACAAGGTTAGGAAAGAGAAGGACCATAATTTATCAAATGAGATAGAGGAGGTTGCATTAAAAGCAAACCCGCGATTTGTAGTACGATCTTTAGAGTCTGTTCGTGATAATATAGATAAGGTAATATTTTGAAATAAATAAAAAATGTTTGAAAATATTTTAGAGTCTTGAATTACTTTTCTTATAAAACTAGGGTTGTTCTGATTTTTGAAGAATATCATGTTAATCGCTTTTAAAAAAATTATATGTAGGCAAAAAATAATCAAGTAAGCCTTCGAAGTGCAATGAGACCCCACAAAGTTGTGGCAAAAGGATTACTTCTTAGTCGAGATCCAACCACAAAAGTTGGTGGACAGGAGTTAGGTACCCAATTCTGGGAAGTTGCTTATTCAGGTGGCAATAGTGCGTGAAGAAATTTTGATCCGTCCTCATAAGTACAAAACTATCGGGGATGCAATTGGGGCAAGTGTGGCATGGCCGTTCTCCTATGTAAGACCTTATTATTTTAATTTTTTTTTTTTTGCTTTGCTTTATAAATTGAACATTTATATATTTTTTTATCATTATATAGGTCGAGTTCTATTGAAGTTTGGGATATTTTGAAGAGTTGAAGGTTAGAAGTACTTTCTAATGGTATTTTTGGTTGTTTTTGGAGTAGGTAGTAATGAAGGTTAGGACTTAGGAGTGATATTTTGTACGTATGATGGAAAGGTTTGGAGTGATATTTTGTTATAGTTAGACGAGTGATATTTTGTAAGTATGATGGAAATGTTAGTAGTGATATTTTGTATGTATGATAGATATCGGATGTTTATCTATGTTAAAAGACTTATTTGGATATTAAAATTTCTCATCTTGCTAGTTAATTTTGTTATTTATTAAATTTCTAATTATAATATTTATTTTATTTTATTTTGTTATGATGGAAATAATATTTCAGGGTTTATAAAATGTTGAGAGTTGAAAAACAGTGCATCATTTAGTAATGCTGCTGAGTGCGTTAATGCTGCGAAGTGCAGTATTTATAAGGGCTGCGAAATGCTTATTTTGGAGGGACATCAACAAATGCTACAGTAACCTTTCGCAAGACGCACCTAGACGACCTTTATCAGCTAATGTTGCGGATTAACAAAGCAACATTTATATGATCATTCGGCACCATTAATGAGGGCTGTAGAATCCCGATCTTGTTGTAGTGAAAGTGATCTGAATTAGTATTTAAAATAAGAAAATGATCAAATAATGCAATAATGATTATGCCTTATATGTTCTAATTATTTAAGTTCATAAAAAATACGGTGCCTTAAATACCACATAAGTTCATATAATAAATAGTGCCTTAAATACTACATAATTCATTGATTCCTTCAATCTTCTCCGAATACGCAAGAAAAAGAAAAATAAAATTTCACATTGATTCCTCACAAGACCAGTCTCCCAAATAAAATTCCAATGAACACTATCACTCCAAACCAGTGATTTGCTGCAAACCTTCAATTACAAGAATAAATATATCAACATTAGTACACGACAAAGAATGAAAATAGATACCCAACAATTCAGCCTCAAGGTTCTATATATATATATGAAACTATATATGAAAGTCTGACTCTCAGTATTTTTTTTTTTTTCGTTTCGAGGACTCTAAATCGTTGAAACTATATATGAAAGTCTGACTTTATAGAACGATTAACCAATGCATTGAATAGCTAATATGTAACTACTGAGCAGTATAATAAACAATAGGACTGGTTCCTGCTTTTCTTTTCTTTTTTTCTTGTGCTGCTTTCGGCTATATGTTCAGTTTTAAAAGATGATCATTAGATTTACACTTACATTTTATAGCAGTCCTCTGGTTTAGATAAATCAACCGTAGTAATTTGCCATGCCATGTGACCAGCTGCGGCAACCAAACTTGCAGAGTAAGGCCAGCCTAATAAACAAAAATAAACTTTATTAAAAAAATTCAAAGGTGAATTACACTGTTACTATCATTCTATTATAGTAATTTTATTACGCTTCACTGAAAAACTAAAGGATAATTATGCTATTATAGAAATTTTGCACTTTAATTGAAAATTAAAGAATTAAGTACCAAGGTGTGCATTGTAGCCAGTAAGTGCAAGTGCAGCAATTCAAGCAAGTCCAAATCCGAAAATCCAATTTTTAGTTGTGTCACCAAATAACAACGCTGTCGATTTTACACCGGCTTTTACATCATCTTCTTTATCCTGTAACATTTTTCATTAGACATAAAAGCAATATTTAGTTTAAGTCCTTCAAAATTGAACCTACTGTATTATACCCAAGGCTGTATGGCAATTAAACTTAGACCAAGTTAACAATATAATACTAAGATAAAATTGCATGATAATGTTAAAAAAAAACTTTAGAGATAAAATTAATATTGATTTGAGGCACACAAAAATGACACAAAAGCGCCTTTCCTGATAATGTTAAGAACAAAAAATATAGATAAATTGAGGTCAACATGTGGTACACTTCTGTACCTGGATGATCCAAATGGTACTTCTGACTTGATTATTTAACATGATAATTAATCTAATACCTGATGCGCATAGATTGTGTCAAAAACAAGTGTCCAAAACACTACAGCAACACACAGAGGAAGTATAGCCTGAAGACGATCCAAATTTCCATTTACGCTGAACCATCCAAACCAAGCCCGTCCACTGAGCGTCAACCCAAGGAAGGCTTGAGGCTGTTACAATTATATATACACGAGAACTCAAGTTAGATATAAGTGGTGATCTGTGTATGTTACAATCATATATACACGAGAAATAGTAAGTTTTATTAGTGAGTTGTTGATTGTCATGTAAGCAAATAGCAGTTATCATATTGTTTAGTATTAAGGTTTAAGGGCTGACGTACAATTGGACCAAAAAGTCTCTATATTGTATTTTCTTGTTAAAATTAGCATGCAGTTGATCTTGTGAGAGATATAAGTTACAATTATATATTCTAACTTTATTTTTTCATTTCTCTTTGATTGAAAAATTGTACCTTTAATTTTGGATGTCAAATAATGCATGTCTACTCTGTTTCATTTAAAAAATGATAGGTATAAGAAACATTCATACCCAATATGTAATCCTCTTCATGAGGGGATATGCAATCACCATTCCTACTAGCGCCAATCCCACAAAATAGCTACATTGGCAAACACAATATAACTACACATGACCTCCAAAAAAAGACTAGTAAAATCACGAAATTAATCAGAGGTGGTAAATGAAGTACCTAAAATGGTCGAATAGTAAAAGAAGCCCTAAACCGAGTAGAGATTGGAAGGCGAAAAAAATCAACCCTTGCAACAAACTCAGATCACCTGATGCTAGTGGTTGATATTTCGTATGCCTCACCTGTCAAAAAGAGAATTTAGTTTTATCTTTCTTTCATGTTTATTATTATTTTCTTTTATTAGACTTCATGAAAAAAATAATTTTTTATTCTATATATAAATACCTGTGAATCGAAATCACGGTCGAAGATGTCATTGATTGTACATCCGGCGCCTTTTAGGATGACTGTTGCAATTCCGCACAATGTTAATGTTTTCAAATCCGGTATCTGTCCCGGATTTGCCACCAATGCAATTGACCTACAATACAATACAAAATGTCAATTCTGAAATCCAACTAATTGCTAATTAGTCTGACTAACAATTTTTAAATCTTAATAAGAAACTACTTTTCTTAGAAAAATTGTGGCGATTAAGGGGGTTAACAAATAACAGGGCTGGGCTGCGTAATAGTGAAGACATGTAAATCAGCCCATTTTAAACGTAAATGACTTAACTTGGTTGGCTAATGCGCTCTCAAAAAAAAAAAAATTGGTTGGCTAATGAAGAGTCCATTATGTCGGAAATGGAGAGCATATGTAGGAGTCTTTTTTAGGAGTTTCTTTTATTTGCTGAATGTACGAAAATTGCTGTAATCTACTTTTATCTAAGGTTAATTAGTAGAATTAAGCACGGCGGTAGTTTTTGAAGAGTATAAAAAGGCTACGAATTGTAACTAGGGTTACGATTATGTATTGCTCCTTAATTGAAAATTAAAGAATTAAGTACCAAGGTGTGGATTGTAGCCAGTAAGTACAAGTGCAGCAATTCAAGCAAGTCCAAATCCGAAAATCCAATTTTTAGTTGTGTCACCAAATAACAAGGCTGTCGATTTTACACCGGCTTTTACATCATCTTCTTTATCCTGTAACATTTTTCATTAGACATAAAAGCAATATTTAGTTTAAGTCCTTCAAAATTGAACCTACTGTATTATACCCAAGGCTGTATGGCAATTAAACTTAGACCAAGTTAACAATATAATACTAAGATAAAATTGCATGATAATGTTAAAAAAACTTTAGAGATAAAATTAATATTGATTTGAGGCACACAAAAATGACACAAAAGCGCCTATCCTGATAATGTTAAGAACAAAAAATATATAGAAGTTGAGGTCAACATGTTGTACACTTCGGTACCTAGATGATCCAAATGGTACTTCTGACTTGATTATTTAATATGATAATTAATCTAATACCTGATGCGCATAGATTGTGTGAAAAACAAGTGTCCAAAACACTACAGGAACACATAGAAGAAGTATAGCCTGAAGACGATCCAAATTTCCATTTACGCTGAACCTATATTAATTTGTCTAACCAACTCCTACTACTATATAAAGAATATATACAAAAATAAGTCAATATTTGCCTCATATGTCCTATAAAATTTATAGAAATATGACATGGTATTTATTTCAAAATACACATTATAGCAACCCATGTGGATTGGATTCACATGATTGATATAATAGACCTTATTTACTTCTTTCCTTTTTTGTTTTGGTTATTAATTTATCTATCTTATCTCCTAATACTGTATGTAGTTTGAACTTTGAAAGAACACGGAAATATGTGATGGCATTGTTTCAGAGAAATGTGATGGGTATAATACTTTCATTTCCTCTCATAATGTCAAGTATATTGTAACGTATCAACATTTTTTTAATCTTTGCCATTGCATACAGCTTTCATGCTGCAAAACAATTTTCTTTCTTAAAAAATACTATCCTTGCTAGTTTAATTATATATATATATATATATATATATATATATATATATATATATATATATATATATATATATATATTAGAAAATTATATATGATCAAAGTTCAGGCTTTATTTACAAAAAAAAGAGAGTATATTATACTTTTGATTCAAAGGGGCCTAGGCCCGAGGCCTGAAATTCGAAAAAATTATATATGATCAAAGTTCAGGCTTTATTTACAAAAAAAAGAGAATATATTATACTTTTGATTCAAAGGGGCCTAGGCCCGAGGCCTGAAATTCGAAGGGGCCTGTTTTTTATAATCATCAGGCTATATATGATCCGGATCTGTAAACCGATCTAATTGGAAAGATCCCTTCGCTCCATTATTGATCATACAATGTCATATCTGTCTCGAATTATAGAACCATTATTGCTCCTACCGCATCAGATCAATTACCTTTAAATATCTTTCCATAAGCTAAATTTTAGAAACAGCATAAGAAATTACTCTTGCCATCTTTGTAGCTCCTCTCCTTCAATTATGAACCCTAATTTTGCCTCACATTTCATGCCAAAATCACTTCACAAACTAATAGTCCATCGCCCTCTTTTTTTCTTTTTTTCCATGCGAGATATCAGACTTTCTTACAAGGAGCAAATTCTCCGTCCTTAATCCACTTGTTCATAAT
>JAJHPC010000008.1:3063813-3178813 GCA_024447665.1 Juncus inflexus | reverse complement strand
CTATGTTAGTAGCTGTTTCTCATCGCAGGCAGATAAAAAGGAGAAATCACAACAAAAAAAGAAACAAGGAACCTGATTCAGATGTAATTCATCATTATCAGGTGTCTTTCTCCTCAATTCTTCCTCTTTCTTTCTCTTCTTACTTTAGTGGTGACTGAAACCCCTTAGAAAATCATTACTTTCACAAATCAAATCTCAACCAAACTTTATGGCTCGAATTCTAGTTTGGAAATCACAAGTCGAACCAATCCTTCTAGGTTATGGTTTGGCATCCCATATTGATCCCAATTCCAAGCCCCTCCAATCAAAATCACAATCACAACCACAACACAAGTTACCCAAGCTTGCACAGTCGTCAACCCTAAATTCATAACTTGGTGCCAATTAAACTCCATGGTGCTCGGATGGCTCCAAACAACCATGACATACCAGGTTGTAAGCCGAATCATGCACTGGTCTTCCTCTGCAGATCTCTAGAAAAATATCAATCAGCACCAATCATTTATTTCTCTTCTAAGCCAGCCCATTATTCCTCATGAAGTGAGCCAGCATGGTGTTTTTCATCACAATTCTCAACTAGGCCTAGTCCCGTTCCGGACAATCTTCTAAAACAACTCTGTGAAGCTTTGGTGTCCCAATTTGTGGGATCGAATAATTATCGTGGGCACGAAAAGTGAGAGAGAGGCGGCCGTAATAATAATAATAATAATAATAATAATAATAATAATAATAATAATAATAATAATGTGCGATGCCAAATTTGTTCAAGCCCACATCATGATGCCCTTAATTGTCGCCGAGCCATTCTTTGGACCATCCGATGGATGGTTCCTTGACTCTGGACCATCCAACCATATCATGGCCGACCTTAACTCTCTCACCTCAGGCCTTCCATATTTAGGTAATGATCTCAATCGAGTCGAAAATGGTGCAGGGAATCCGATTCAAAACATTGGCATCATTATCCTTAAATGTACAAATGGCTCTCTAGTACTCAAAAATGTATTTCATGTGTCTAAAATTACCAAAAACCTAATAAGCATCTATCAAGTAATGGGAGATAATAATTTTACCCTTGAATTTAACCCATGATTGTTTAATAAAGGAATGAACTTCTAACAAGATCTTGTATCACGCGGTTCTTGACAATGGTCTCTACCGCCTATTCAAGAAATCATCTCAATTCAACAGACCTTCCGCATTTCATACTTTAATATGATACTACGTCATCCCTAATGGGATGATCATTAGGATTATCATTAGGTATGCACTGAATCATCACGAGGAATGTGAGTGACCAAGATGGGATTTGTTCCTCTCGTTAAGAGGGAGATATCTCTGGGTCCCCTGATGAACTAGGACTGAAGGAAATGCATGGCCATGCTCAAAATGGATTAACATGTGTTGGTAATATCATTTTGTATTTACTCAGTCTAATTCTCTATCAAGAAAGAGACTTTGATCAAACTCAAGGATGATATACTTTCATGCCTTGTGATCAAGACATATATCGTAGAACAAAAGGAATAAGCAAATGTCTATTCAGATAGTTTTTTGATCACTAATCATTTCATTTAACATGGGTAGTCATGACATCAGTCTAGAGGTTACTCATGACTTACAATCTTTAGAAGATCGTTGCCGGCGTTAAATGGAACCTACACGGTCACACAATGAACTCCATTCATACGGGATGAATGTGCCTCAAAATAGTTATACATATGATGTATAAATTGGTGAACGAAATAATAAATTATTGGATAATTGATTGAATAAAACAGTGTCATTCAGTTTGCAACAGAATAGTTCCGTTCGCAACGGAATAGATATGGAAACTGTAATAACCTTAGCTGCCAAGTATTCCGTTATGGAAATACCTATTCCGTTGGCAACATAATAGGCGTAAATTAGGATTCTTAGTTATGGTAACTGAGCAATCGTTCGCCTCTCTCTCTAGTATAAATAAAAGGGAAGAGTCTCTCTATTCAATACACAATTCAGAATCCTTAGAGGCCGTCTATTACATAAAAAAGAGAGAGAAAGTTTTGAGAGATTTTCGGAAAATATATCCGGACTTATCTAGCCGAGCCGGTTATTCTGTGCGTCTGGAGTTCGCGTGCGTACGAGTAGAGGTTCTCTATCTTGAGAACTTGCGAGCGATCAATCTTCATACCTAGGAGAAGCAAGGAGGTTCGCGAGTCGAGCTTCAGGAAGAAGAAGGTTGCAAGTCAGAAAAGTTCAGACCTACAACCGTTCTTCGTCTCGCGGATCATAAAGATCCGAGGTATAAATTTTAATAGCTAGTCTCATACCTTTGTTTCCTTAAATCCATGGGTTCTGCTACGCATGTAACGTACATGGCTATGGATTTTCCAACAATACAAATTACCCTTTAATAAAAGTGTTTCTCACTCCTTTTTACCTCTTGAAGTAGTTCACTCAAATGTGTGGGGACCGATTCGAATATATACAGAGGAGTTGATGTATCTTGTATAGATTGTACACGATTGTAGGGATTAATTATAGGATGGGGATTGGATTGTAGTTAATCTAGATTAGTTAGATTAGAGAAGCTCACTTGTAAACTAATTATTCATTTAAACAAAATTAATCCAATTCACGCTCTCTCTCTTCTCTCTCATCAGAAAGATTCACACTTAGTCCTAACCACCCCTTAAGCTTTTAAATTTTCATAAAACATAAAAAAAATATATTATAAGTCCTATGGTTCTGAATCCGCCACGAATGCCGACAATGCAACGCCAAGGTCATGATCTGTCACGATGTTGGATAATTAAGTATATTTTTGTTTGTTGTAGGTTTTAAATGGATATTTATGCGTTTTTAATAATTAACGGATATTATGTCTATGAATTTTATTTCGTCTAGTGATGTATTTCAGAGATGAATTGGTTTGTATGAATATGCGATTGTGAATTTTGTGTGTTTTGGAATTTTTATTTATTTTGATTCAGTAGATTTAGAAAAATAGGGTGCTGGGAAAAAAAGTTTGGTGATATATCAGGCACGGGCCTGATTTCTGAATTAATTTATTATTTAAAAAAATCATCAGGTACGGGCCATGCCAGAAACACTGTGGCTGAAAAGACTTTCAAGCACGGGCCGTGCCTGAAACTACCCTCGCTGAAAAGACTTTCGGGCACGGGCCGTGCCTAAAACTACCCTCGCTGAAAAGACTTTCAGGCACGGGCCGTGCCAGAAAATCAACCGAAATAAAAAAATTGGCACACCCTTCAGGCACGGTCTGTGCCTGAAACCCCTCGCTGAAGGCCTTCTTAGGCACCACCCATGCCTGAAAGACACAGTGTCAGGTACGGCTGGACACCGTGTCTGATATGAACAATGAGACCGTGCCTGAAAAGTTATCAGGCACGGACCGTGTCTGAAAGTGGCATCTGCAACGACACCTTCAGACACAGACTTTCAGGAGCGGGTTACCGTGCCTGAAACCATCAGGCACGATTTTTGGCACTTTCTGGCACGGTTTACTACCGTGTTTGATACCAGCTTTTCCGTAGCGTGTATGGTTGGTTGATCTCAAGTGCTTGAAAATGAGAGTATTTCGCACCTTCCAAATTTCCTAGCAACATGATGTCGGAAGAGGTCCCCAATAATGTTGTTTTGATGAGGGTAGCATTTTCTGCGTTTCAGTCCACATATCAAGGACTATCACGCATGATAAAAGAGGCCAAGGTTGCGCTTGTCTTCGACCAAACATCTTTCATTAGATGGTGATGTGTTTCTACTATGTTAGAGTTGCATAAAACACATGATTGGTCTAGTGTCCGTCCTCGCGAGAAAATTCTATCACAAATGAGTAGTTTCTGCTTGTCCAAAAACCAAAGGAAGGTTTGAATTTGCGGCGGAGCGTTTAGTTTCCACAATTTGGCATGCTGCTGGACTGGCGACCTCTATCAGTGAAAAAAGAGTATACCTTACTGATAAAAAAATTTACTATCAGTGTACGACCATGCCAATTTAATTTGTATTCCTCACTTGTGAGACTAATATCGGTCAACATGTCTCTTATTTTGCGTAAGTCATCCTGAAGGGATGAAGGATGTGTTGAGCGCTCTATCCCATTGTAAGGTATTGGGGTTGAGTTTGACCTCACAAAAGGAGATATGCTTGTTCCTTGATCTCATATAGAGCCTTAAGAATTTTAATTACAGCTAAAACGCTCTGGCCATGCCATTGATCATTCTATAATTTAGTGTTTGTCCCATCACCAATTTGTGCCCTTGCTCTATTATGGAATTGCAGGAGGAGGCCATTATTTAGAATTTGAACTTGTACTAGCTATATAAAAATTGATGAATTATCACTATCATAGATCATAATCTAAATGACTGACCATGGCCTTAATTTTTACTCCATATATATGTGTTGTAGAATCAACTGATCGTTCAATTGAATCAATTCTTTTTCCTTAAACCAATCAATTAATTGCTTGTTTCTTTATTTATGTTTAAAATGTTGAGAAGAGATTTTTTAAATTGATGTACATATTGTTGAGAGTTTGATGAAAGGAAAAATTGCCACTCTGACCACAGTTTCCTTCAAAAAAGAACCAATCAATTGATTCAATTCGAGAAGAAAGTTCGGAGGAGAAAAAACTTCATCCACAACCAATCAACTATAAAATTCCACTAGAAAGTGCCCTCAGTCTGCTTCGGTATCATTACAATAAACAATTTTATAAATTATAATATCAAATTATGATATACTTATGTAAGTTTTGAAAGAATAAGTTTCATATTTTTTTTAATAGTCAATTTTATAGTTGAATTTTTTGGGACTTATGCATGAAATTTATCTTTTAAAGAAGGGATGTATGCAATTTGGAAACATAACAAATCTCTTTTATTAAATATTAGAACAAATTGTTTTACTATCATTTAGTTAATTTTATAACGTATTAAATTATTAGTCTGTGATAATGCAAATAAAATTTTGATCTAAAACTCTCAAAGTTATTATGGGGACCTATTCTTATCTACCTATATACAATTCTTCAATTTTCTGTTGATCGTGTGTTCTCTTCAAGATTTTTTTTTTGTGGCAAATATTGTGTAGTATTTCATGTGGCAATTTAAGATATGAGATAAAATAAGTTTTTTGTCAAAATTTTTGAAATTTTCTATATTATGCCACAATTAATTAGTCAAACAATATATGGGCCCATTAAATTAGTAAAATGATATAGTTAACTCTATGTAATATTTGATGTAATGAGTCAGTAGCCTTTTCTGAACCCATTAGAACAATTTTGTACCAAAAGAACCACAAAGAATTTGAAAAGATATATGAGACCCATTGAGCAAATAAAGATGATATAATTATATTTATTCATATAATGGATCATCGTTCAGGTACATCAATTGCATGAATGACTCATTACTTCATTCAACATAGTAAATATAGTGTGATAAAAGCCCTCGAGGGTTTCTTTTAAAGAGGCGCTGGAGTTGGGTTCTTAAAATGACAAAAAATCTTTAAAAAAAAGCAACAGTGGATCCATTTATAAGTATTAAAAAAATGATGAAGTACAAGGAATTATTTTAGAAACCCCCTAAATTTTATAAATATTTTAATTAACATATAATTTTGTATTTCTTTAGTTTCTATAAAATTAGTTGAATTCTCTTTTAATCAACCACTTGAGCAACTTTTAATCTATTTTATTGGAACAAAATACTTCTCATAATTTTTTTAAATTTGTTACTATTTTAATAAATAATATATATTTTTAGATTCTCCCTATTGTCTTTAGAAAAAATTAAATGGATTTATAATATAAAAGATTCTTAACTATAAATAACATAAAAAATATAAAAGTGAAAATTATATTTTACGTAAGAAAAAAAAAAATTTTTTTAAAAAGAAAAGAATTTTTGTAAGTAATATAAAATGGTAAAATAAAATAATGCACCTGAAACTACAAGATCACAAAAATAGTATCATTAAATTAAAATGCCACGAATGTTCATACAAATAATTATTTAAGAAGTATTTGTTGATACATTAATTCATTAATTTTCCTACAAAATATCATAAAAATTCCAAAAGCTCCAAAAGTGTCAAAATATATTACTATATTCTGATAATATTAATAAAGTAATTAGAATATATATAGAAAAATACTAAGAAAAAGTATAAAATGTTAAAATTATCAATATAATTTTTCTAAAGCGAAACGAGGGTACTCACTAGTAGACCATGTTTTTTTTATGAGAATGCAACTTGCTATGTGGCCGTGTGAATCAGTAAGTAATCAAATGGGACCCATTAATCTAGTAAGCATGAGACCTTGTGATGAACTCAAAATGTGACCCGTTTGTTGTGTTTGACACATAAAATGACCCGTTATATATCAAGAAATAACAAAGATGGATACAGAAAATCATAAAAACTGAACACGTGTCAAAACTAATTGGATATATTTATAATTGGGAACAAATAAAAGAAACTAGACGGGATCTCGCTCCAATTCGCAATTATTTTTTTTATGAAATTATATATAATAAACTAACAATTATAAGTTTACATGAATTATAACTTAAATAATTTTCAAATATGATGCATAATAACTTAAATTATATATATATATATATATATCATTATTTACAATTCAGTGTAACTATAATATTTACTTTTTTATAGTTATTACTTATAACTACAATTTTAATGTTTTGTAGGTACTATACACTACACTGCTCGTCTGAACACTTAATTTATTGGTCTTATTAGCATCATTGGATTAATGATGTATTTAGTTGGAAAGAATAATAGTCTTCATAAGAAAAAAAGTTCAAAAGGCCACTATAATTAAATAGGAAATTGTGACTCAATAAATACAACACTATAATTTGGTTATAATTAGTGCAATCAATATAGTGTATGGTTTATCATTATGAGTAAGTTATGTATGAATAACATGCAGTATGTAAATTATGTTAGAAAATATCTTGTAATCATTTTTTTTATGTAAAGCAAATCATTTCTCAATTAAATGTTTAATTAGATATTAATTAAAATAATTATAATTAGTTCATAATATTTAATTTGATTCATAATATTTAATTTGATATCAGATGTTGGGTCATCTTTGTAATAATAGTACATGTACTTCAATATATAAATAAAATACATCCGGTGTCGCAAATTCATTTGTCATAATTTACATGGATTTGTTATTATTTTCTCGTGTATATTTTATTTTATTTTTTATCATTTTTAAATTTTATGGTATTAATATAATGACTTATATTCAGTGCATTAATTTCATAAATATATCTAATTTGGCACATTATATTTTATTTTAATATTTAATTGGTTTGTTGTAAAGAACATTGTTTATGTAAGGAAATGCTAATTTGTATTACACATTAAAATAATATCACAAACATATCATAATATAGTAATAGTTAATAATATTTAATTAATACATATTTTAGTAGTATGCTAATAATATCCATTAGTTGTATGTTGACCAAGACTTTTAAAAATGGTATATAGATTTTTTTAATTAATTTTAATTTGCAAAATATATAATATAATAAATTTGATTCTAATCAGTGTTTCTCCTTCAAAATTCATAATATAATAGTATTTATCTACAATATTAACATAATAACATAATAATAAATTAGTATTCAGCTTATATAAAATAAGTCACATTATGATCGATAAATTGCTCTTGGCTTGTTGGTTAGTGCGTCATGACTCATGAGGCCTTCTTGTTTGGTTTGGTCGCTGGTTCAATCCCTGGTTGCATGCATGGCCGCCTTTATTTTCCACGGAGTTAGTCCGACGACTCATGTTCAATGTGGAACATAAATATTTATATGGAAAAGTATATATATCTCCCGTTCATCATCCTCCCTAATCCATCGTTTACCACTGGTAAACGAGCCCCACT
This sequence comes from Juncus inflexus, assembly GCA_024447665.1. NCBI lineage: Eukaryota > Viridiplantae > Streptophyta > Magnoliopsida > Poales > Juncaceae > Juncus > Juncus inflexus. The sequence goes on along the minus strand of JAJHPC010000008.1, from coordinate 3,170,871 downwards.
TATATTCAAAATAAGTGGTCCCCGTTTACCAGTAGTAAACGGTGGGTTGGGGGGATGTGTATATAAACCCTATTTATATATGGTGAATTTACTAAAGGTAAAATATTAATATGCTTCATCTCTTTTTTTGGACTGGGCCCAACCTTAGATCAGATTGAGCCTTCAACTTTCTTCTTATGGGTTGGATATCAACCCGCCACATAATAGATCTTATAAGATGGTCACAAAAATTGACAGGTGTCAAAAATCGCCCAAATCATAAGCTTTATATATTAGAAGGAATAATCGGGAACACAACCTCGCCCATCCTAAAAAAAGAAGAATTGAGAACTAAAAAAATCCTCAAAAAGATAAAACAAAAACTATTTTAGGAATAATCGGGAAACCAAAACTCAACTTGAGAAAGGGTTTCTTCTTTTATGTGCAACTTTTTTCAAAAATAAATCACCAAATACCACTCATTTCAAAATAATGGGGAAACTACAATATCCGCCACTCTCAGTGGCGGTACATATTTGATCCACCAAGTAGTAGTGGCGGAACATGTCTATTTTCAATTCTGTCGAAATTGCCCAATTTGGCAGGCTAAACATAATTAATTAGAACAAAAAACCTTATTCCACCATTGGTAGTGGCGGAACACGTTAAATAAAAAAAATATTTGCCACACTAACAGTTAAACAGGGCTAATGGATGGGCAATTAACCTAAAAATTGAAGAATTAGCTCGTTCCGTCACTAGCTCTGGCGGAACAGGCGCATATTTCTCTTATTCCTCCATAGATAGTGGCGGATGTAATGTGTATTTTTATACGCATTTTTAGAATTTTTATCATATGAAATTCACCCTTAAATCACATCAAATGTATAAAAATTGCTTAAAATTAATAATTATTATTTTTGAAGCCATTAATATAATTTTATGTGATTTTTCAAGTAAAAATGCCAAGAAAAGGACAATTGGAGTACTTGGGTAAAAAATTAATTGCAAAGGAAGGACCGATTTACAAATTATGGGCCAGTGGAGATAAATTGAGACGAGTCCACGCGACTCTCCATCAGCTTAGTACGAGGAATTATTTCACCTAATCTCCACACAACATGTGACACCTTTCTTCTCAGAGAAACGAGCTTTGTCAGTACAAGTTATTTCTGATCTGATCACAACAAGCCACGTGTTCAGTCTGGTAAATCGAAGATGAAATGATAAGTACACCCAGAAAATTGCACCCAAACTGAAATTGAATAGGAAATTAAAAGAGAAATGCTACACATCTCCCAACTTACTACTCCAAAGCAAAACCGAATTTAGATGAATTTTTTAGTCCCACAACCCTCTTTCCATTTTTGCAAGGATAATTTTCCTATAAATGAACCATTCTTCTTCCTCTAAAAGTATTCATTCTCACACATCATTCTCATATCCTTCTCTTGTCCTCCATTGTAAATATCACTTCCATGGATGACCTTCATTATGTTTTACCAAAACCCTAATTTTCTTTTGGTATCTTGAGACAAAAAGGATCGAAGCTTCAAGAGGAAAGTCTTGTTTTGGAAGAAGCAAGATTTGAAGGAAGATTCAAATCGACCAAGGAGGCTCTAGCTTGAATCTTCATCCCTTTGGTTTGATTAATTTTCTCTTCTTTTTCCTTATTTTTTTCTCTCTTTTGTTGAATTAATAATTTATCACCCATGTGTGTAAATTTTAGTTGTGTGTGCACGCTTGAGTAGTTTTGTGTAGGGAAAGACTTTTTCTATCATTTGTGATAAAATCTTGTGTTTGATTTGGGCATTTTTTGTGGTTTAAAAAGCTTAGCTTAAGAACACTTAAATTGTTGAGTTGAATTATTTGGAAGAATATATTTGATTCAAAACTTAAATATTAAATTACTTCTAATTGGAAGATTAGTCTTGATTTAAATTCTGACGTGTTTAGGAGTTATTTGATCATTTCAACACTTGGAAGAGGTTTTTGTGATTAAATTAGGTTTTAAATTGACTTTTTGTAAAGTTGAAAGTTGAAGTTTTTGAGTTGAACTTAATCGTTGATTTATTAATTAATTCTTTTTTGGAAGGAAATTTATCAAACCTTACTTTTTGAACCATTTAAGTAAATTGATACTTGTTGTGATTAATGATTTACATATTATATAAATTGTCATAATTTTCCTACAATTTTATTAACTTTTAAAATAAAAAACAACAAAAATATTTACTTTCTATTATTATTTCCTTGCACATGTTTCTATCCTCTTGAACAATTCTTCACACACACTTTTATTGCGCTTAAATCACAATCCTTGGAATTTGCATAAACACTTAGCACTTGAAATTGATTTGTGAATTTGTTTTACTTAAAGCCAGTCTCTCTGAGGATCGACTCCTAGCTGAAATACAGCAGAACAATCTTGTTTTTGTTTTTTCACACTAACTTATCCAGGAACAAAAAAAGCAAAAAAAAAGCGATTTTCAGACTATTTGAAGGTGATTTTGAGCCCAAAAAAAAAGGAGAAATGGAGAGAAATTAGGGGAAGAAAAAGCAAGTTAACGAAGAGGAAGAAGGAAGTAAGTAATTTATTATAGAATTATTTTTAAAACTTATTAATTAGTTCAATTTAGTATATATCTTTTTGAGTTGTTGAAATATTATTGCAATTAGGGAGAAGAAAAAATAGATATTTGAAAGAGGATGGCACAGAACTCAGCAATGTTTCTGTATTACGATGGTCGGATTGTTCAAAATCCCAACGGTTGCAGTTATGATCCCTCTGAGCTGGCTGTTCTACCTAAAAGTACAGCTACAAATAGAAATTATGTTCAATTGTGTTATGAAATTTATGAAACTATCGGTTGGTCATTTAATGATACTCTTTTAATTCGAGGTAATTATTCTTACCTTAGCGGCAACGAATGATATTTTAGACCAATGAGAATTACGAATGACAGAGAACTAGTTCAATTTGCTGAGCGCGTCAGAAGTTTTGGTCTAGAATTAGAAATATATGTTGATCGAGAACCAAGTAAATAATCCCAGATAGGAACTAGTAGTAGAACAAATATAGTTGCAAATGCTGATGAGAATGAGAGATTAGAACCCATAAATAATAAAATAAATAATGGAGATTGTGAGGGTTAATTTCCTATATTTGATAGGAGGGTATTAGAAGATGAAGATGATGAAAATGAATTAGATGAGGAACCATAAATGGGTCCAGAAGATGGAGAAGATATATAGAGATGGCGAAGCAGAAAGGGATGTTGATCGATTGAGGCCTATAAGGAGGGTTTAAATGGCCTAAAGTGCGAAAACGTGAATATTTATATATTTAGGTTTTTATATTTTTATTATTTTTAGACTTTTGTTGATGGTTGTTTGAATACCAATTAACAAAGAAAGATAAATATATAATAAATTAAAGTAATTGTAAAAAAAAAGATACCGAACACACGATCTGATGACGGAGTTTGGCGAGGTGGTTGCGTTAGCCTTAACCACCCGTTTACCCGCTAGTAGCCTAAGAGTTCACGAGTTGCCTACTCTCCGGGACTTGCCTTGCGGCTCCGTTTATCACTAACAAACAAGATCGTACAAGACCTCGAACCACCGTCACCTTACAACAACCTCTTGACTGCCGGTGGAACAATAACTTACAAATTCAATCTCTTGTACTTGAACAAACCAACGAGCAACACGCTCAAAACTCCACTAATCTCACTTTAAGATTTAGAGCAATTTAACAATATAGAATTCGTGGTATCTCTTGAGAGAGGCGGCTTCTCTTTTTAAAGGAGAAAGGGAGCAGCCCTAGAAAAGGAAAACTGCGTACTTCTGTTGACAACGGACCTTGTCCGTTGCCAATGGACTGCCAAAAACAGAAGGCAATCAAGGAAGATTTCAAACCAAACGGCTAAATTCGTACAGTTCTGTTGCCAACGGAAAAGTACCGTTGCCAACGGACTGTATACAATTTCGGTCAGAAAGAAGTCAGGACAAAAAGCTCACCAACGGAGGGTTCCGTTGTCAACACAATAGTCCGTTGACAACGGACAACTTCCGTTGTCAACGGAACTAACCAAAAATAACTATTTTGCAGATTGTACTCTCTTTTTAACAACAATTAAATTTCTCACCAAACTACACACACACGAAGAACTAAGAAGCTTGTTCCCACGCCTTGAGATACTCTCTTAAAATCCTTTGCATGCGTGACAACTTCTTATTCTTCTGAGATAGGCAGGATGCGACCGAGACAATTCCGAGAACTTGATCGTGCGATTATCTAGTTCAAGACATTCTCACACAAATATATTAGTAGCTCGGAATAGTTTTAAATATCATCAAACTGAGGACAACAAACTCCCCCTTTTGATGATTTTCAAAACTATTTCGATAAATTGGCAAGTTTAAATTCATTCTCCCCCTTTTTGAAAAACATGCAAAAGGGAATACGATCGAGAGGCACGAACTCCCCCTCAATGTGTGTTCCCCCTTAAGTTAATAACCCTTGAAATTTATCTTGATCGCATTTATTTATTTGTTTATTTATTATTGTAAAAAAAATAATTTGAACCACATGCACACAAGAATTTTAACAAAATTTGAATTTTAAAGAAGTTCAAATGACTAATACATTACATCATAAGTTCAAAATAAAGAAAAATAAGAACTACAAAATACGCAAAATACAAACCACAAATCATGAGAATTTAACATAATAGAAAAAACAAATCATGAACGAAAAAGAGGGAGCAAAACGTAACTAGGGTTAAGGTTAAATGTGGAGAAGGGTCACAAGTTTCTCTGCCGGTCTGTCAAAGTCGAAGGTGTTAGGGTTGGAGGAAGAGGAACCGGGAGCGTATCGGCCATTAAAGGCTGAGAGTAGGGTTTGAAAATTTTCTTGTTGAATCCGCTGAAGGTCTTGATACATTTGGTAATTTTATCGAACAAAGTCCGCGAAAGGGGCCGCGCTCTCATCTTGGCGGATGCGTAACTCTTGTTGGCCGTCATGAAGAGCCGCGAGATCCCTTGTTTGGCGACGGACCATAGCGCGGAGCACCTGATCGGTTGTACCGGTTGTGTAGTCGAAGTCAACAGCGTCGTCATCGTCAAAGTGAATTTGCTCGGCCTCGGGTTCCAAAGCCGGGTCTTGGTGGTTAACGGGTTCCACCGGAGAGATAGGGTTTGGGTTTGCCGGGGCCGGATTGGCTTGAGGATTTAACGCGTGTAAAGCGCACGCGTGACTGTCAAGTGTCTTGGATTCCATATCGGATTGCCACAATGGTTGTCCGCGTCGTTCAAAGGTGGAAAGTAATGATATACCTTCCTCGTTTTAAGAGTGAAATGGCCATATGGGTCAAAATCACATAAGTAGGGTGTAAGATTGTATTGGTTTGCATAACGGTCAAGATCGAGGAGATCATGGTTAGAAACCTTTTCCAAAGGATTTATAAGGATTGAATGGGGAATCACGATGTTTAATTTATTGCAAATCCAAGTAAGAAGATTCCCGTACAGAAGGTTACCAATTTGCGAGAAATATTGCATGTGATGGTATATTAAAAATGGAATATTAATTGGTTTGGATTTATACCATAAGTGACGAAGAAGGTAAATATTTCGCCGTTCGAAATTTATTTTAAGAGCCGCAACTGGAGCGAGGATGTTATTGATGAAGTGGAAAACAATCCACTGTCGTGGTTCGTAATTCGTCAAGTTGTGCTTTGGGGGGTCGCCGTGCATGTATTCCTTCATTTGTTCATAAAATTCACTCCCGAGCCATTCATTTGCATGTCGGATATAGAAAGACTCTTGTTCTTGATTGAACTCAAGACCGAACCACTCGCAAAGTTTGTATGGGTTGATTATTACGGGATGCCCGAATAGCAACGATGTAACTTGATAGGTTTGGTCATCAAATGTTGCATTTGCGTAGAAAAGGTGAATTAGGGTTTCGTAACCCAAGTCGGATATCGTCGAAAGCCCGGTAAATTTTCAAAATTCCGGGAATTGAATCACGATATGTAGATCTTGCGTGATTTCTCATGGCGCTCGCATGTATTTTTCGCGCTTAACTTGTCGTGGAATTTATCATACATGCCCGGTGTTTTGAAAAGAAAGGAATTTTTCTTGTTATTGAAATACAATTCGGGGTTTGAGGGTGCCTTTTGTTTGGGCGCAGTCATCTTAATTCCCGTTTTCGGTTTTGGTGCCATTTGTAAGATTGAAGTATTGAGAAATTGATAAGGAGAAGTGAAGTTATACCAAATCCTTATTGAATCCCTGAAGAGAGAGTTGCCGATAGGTCGAATGCGCGAGAGAATCGTCACGAAAGTTGAGTAAAATGATTGAATTGAAAAATCCCGAATCCACCAAGTTGAGAGGGGGTATGCAGGTTTTGAGTAAGGATTTGGTGGAGATTTGGCCTTTATAGTGGATTTGAGGAGGTTTGGAGGCGAAAAGGCTTGGAGAAGGTGGTTATTTGGGTGAAATTTATGGTTAGGGTTTTGAGTTTTGAAAGAGGAAGGTTGAAGGTGCGTTTTAATGGAGGGGTTTTGAGGTTTGGGAGGGAAGAGAAAGCAGGCGCCGGTTATTAATGGGATTTAGGTTTTGAATTCTTGGAAAAATAGATCCGGAAACCGAAATTCGCACAGTCTATTGGCAAGGGCTACTTCCGTTGCCAACGGACGTTCCGTTGAGGCTCCGTTGAGAACGGAGGAGTCCGTTCTGCGAAAATAGCTGTTGTATTGGGCTTGAATTTTGGGTGAATTCTGTTGGGAACGGACATGGTCCGTTGAGAATGGACGGAGACAGGTTATTAGGGTAAAAACTGTTTCACTAGTGGTTTTGCTCAATTTTTTTTCGTTAAAATAATTAAAAATTATTTTATTAAAATACAAAAATATTGAAAGTAAAGTAAATGTCTTTTCAAAAATCAAAACGAAGGAGAATTAAGAAAAATTTAAAATTGAGGAGAATTCATTTAAAATGCCCAAAACTCATAAAACAAAGTAGATAAATGAGAATTTAATCCTTAAAGTTAAGCATACCGAGCTTTAATCGAAGATTGGAGAATTAAGCATAAGCTAGCGGTTTTGTGAAGATATCTGCAACTTGATCATCCGTTCCAATGTGAAATATCTAGACATCCTCCTTGTCGACGTGATCGCGAATAAAATGATGGCGAATCTCGATATGTTTCATCTTTGAGTGTTGCAGGAGATTTTTGGCGATGCAGTTACACTCATATTGTCGCACAGGATTGAAACTTTTCGAAAGTTGAGTCCGTAGTTGCCTAAAGTCTGATTCAGCCATAGGAATTGAGCACAGTAGCTTCCGGCAGCGACATATTCTGCTTCGGCCGATGAAAGAGCAACAAAATTCTGTTTTCGACTCGACCACGAGACCAAATTTCCTCCAAAAAATTGACATGTCCCACTTGTGCTCTTTCGATCTACTTTAGATCCTGCAAAGTCAGCATCCGTATATCCCAAAAGTGACAGACTACTGTCACGGCCATACCATAACCCCAAGTTTATTGTCCCTTTTAGGTATTTAAAAATCCTTTTAACTGCATTTAGGTGTGAAACCTTGGGGTTTGCTTGAAATCGGGCACATAAACATACAACAAACATAATATCAGGTCTACTAGCCATTAAATAAAGTAAACTACCGATCATACCTCGATAACCAGAAATGTCTACAGATTCACCTAATTCATTGGTGTTGAGTTTTACGTCTTTCACCATTGGCGTATCGCTCGTCTTTCCTTGGTCCATACTAAATCTTTTGAGCAGTTCACGTGTGTACTTCACTTGGTTGATAAAAACACAGTCACAGGTTTGTTTGATTTGCAATCCAAGAAAGAAGTTGAGTTCACCCATCATGCTCATCTCGAACTCACTACGCATCAAAACAGAAAATTCCTCGGCAAGTGCCGCATCAATAGATCCAAAAATAATGTCATCAACATAAATCTGAATTAATAAAATTTTATCTTTCTTTGTCTTTGTGAAGAGTGTCAAGTCTCTCTTCCCTCGTTCGAATCCGTGAGATGCAAGAAATGAAGAAAGCCGTCCATACCAAGTCCGAGGTGCTAGCTTCAACCCGTATAACTCCTTCTTCAACTTGTACACATGGTCGGGATTGGTCGGATCCTTGAAGCCGGGAGGTTGCTCGACGTAGACTTCTTCTTCGAGAAACCCATTTAGGAACGCACTCTTAATATCCATTTGAAAGAGCGTGAACCCTTTAATTGATGTGTATGCTAAGAGAAGCCTAATGGATTCAAACCGAGCAATTGGTGCAAACGTCTCTTCAAAATCCACTCCTTCTTATTGCTTGAAATCTTGAGCAACGAGTCTTGCCTTGTTTCGCACTACCGTACCGTGCTCGTCGAGTTTATTTCGAAAAATCCATTTAGTACCGATGATGATGGATCGGTTGTCAGGTCGAGGAACTAGGGTCCAAACCCGGCTTCGCTTGAATTGAGCGTGTTCGTCTTGCATGGCTAGGATCCAATCGGTGTCGCCATTAGCTTCCTTGAAGGATTTTGGTTCGGTTTGAGATAGGAAGGCGCAAAAGGCGACGAGGTTTCTTGTTCTGGATCGGGTTCAAACTCCTTCTCGTGGGTCTCCTGCCACATTGGTTACCAGATGTGTGGATACTTCTCGTAGGACTTTCGGAAGTTGATAAGAAGGTTGTTCCGGCTCGGATTGAATAAATGGTTGAGGGTCGGCTTGATTCGGGAATTGAGCTTGTTGAGTCGAGTTGTCTCCATTAGGTTGATTTTCCTGTGTGGCGATATTATCGGGTTCGGTTAAAGTTGGATCACTGAGGTTGAGCTCGATAATGTTCGGTTGATTTGTTCCCGATAACCCGTCACTGGTACTTAAATCTGTCAAAGAAACACCTTTCTCGGTCCCATTTTTAGTTTCATCGAAGTGCAAGTGCACAGATTCAACAATAATCCATGAGGATTTAATATACACTCGATATGCTTTACTTGTATTGGAATATCCAACGAAAATTCCTTCGTTGGATTTCGAATCAAATTTATCATGTTTATTAGATTTATTAAGAATGAAACATTTACAACCAAAGACTTTCATGTACGAGATATTTGGCTTGCGACCGTACCATAATTCATAAGGTGTCTTTTTCAAAATAGACCTTAAGATGACGCGATTTGCGACATGAAAAGCAGGTGTTAACTGGCTCAGCCCAAAGAAATTTCGGAGTGGGATGCTCATTTAACATGGTACCAGCAAGTTCGATAAGAGTGCGATTTTTACGCAATACTACCCCATTTTGTTGTGGAGTACGTGGAGCAGAAAACTCACGTTTATATCCCCTTTTCAAGCAAAAGTCATCGAATTTTGCATTTTTGAACTCACCACCATTATCACTACGAACCGTAATGATAGTGGTGCCTCGTTCATTTTCCACAAGAGAACAAAATTTGATGAGCACATCACTAGTTTCATTCTTTTGAATCAAGAAATAAACCCAAGTAAAGCGAGAGTAATCATCAACAATTACAAAACAGTACCTTTTACCGGCGAGGCTAGAGATGCTCATAGGACCGCACAAGTCAAGGTGGAGAAGCTCGAGAGGACGTTTCGTCGAGATCGCGGACTTAGACTTAAATGCCGATGACTCGGAGTGCTTACCATGCTCACAAGCATCGCATAACCCATTTAGCTTAAGTTTGTGTGATGGCAAACCTGAAATTAGTTCTTTACGGGACAATTTCGAAATCATGTCCATGCATACATGGCCCAGTCGCCTGTGCCATAGATGCGAACTCGATTCCGAAGCGGTCAGACAATGAGTGTCTGGCACAAAAGAATGAAAGTCAAAGAAATAAAGGTTACCCTTTCTTTTTCCCTTGCAAACTGTAATATGATTTGAATTTCGAATTACATGACAATTTATGTTATCGAATTTCACATCATATCTTGCATCACACAATTGACTTATGCTAATTAGGTTATGTTTAAGTCCTACCACAAAATAGACCTTCTCCAATGTCCAATTACCTGTGCCGATCGTTTAGGATTAGTGCCCTAGGCCAAATGTATTTGTACTAGGAAATTGATTATGTATTAAGACATTATTATTTATTCAATAAAAGTTGTTTCTTATATATCTGTGTGTATGGGTTGTGAATGTAAATCTTATATCAACCAAGAATGACACTTCAGGTTCACGTCATCAGAATACGTGATTCTGATAGTAGAACTGTGAACCAATGAATGAAATTCAAAACTATCCCTAGTGATATGTAGGATGTTTATAGAGATAACATACTTCAGGTAAGAAGCTACATATCCACGCTAGTATATTCGCAAGCTGGATGATCATGTTCTGCTGATCATGGACATAAAGATGTCAAGCCTGGAATATAGGTACTTGTTAGAGAACACGTACTGGACTGACCACACTATGAGAATATGCATAGTATATGTCATTAGTGATTCTCATATGAATAGTGTGCTTGTTCCTACGACCTGAGGTCACCATGGATTCTTGTATGAGGAACTGCATACTTAATATGATCCTACGTCATCCGTAACGGGATGATCAATAGGTTCATCATTAGGTATGTACTGAATCATGACGAGGAATGTGAGTAACCAAGATGGGATTTGTTCCTCTCGTTATGAGGGAGATATCTCTGGGCCCCCTGATGAACTAGGACTGAGGGAAATGCATGACCATGCTCAAAATGGATTAACATGTGTTGTTAATATCATTTTGTATTTACTCAATCTAATTCTCGATCAGGAAAGAGACTTTGATCAAACTCAAGGATGATATATTACCGTGCCTTGTGATCAAAACGTATATCGTAGAACAAAAGGAATAAGAAAATGTCTATTCAGATAGGTTTATGATCGCTGATCATTTCATTTAACATGGGTAGTCATGACATCAGTCTAGAGGTTACTCATGACTGACGATCTTTAGAAGATCGTTGCATCGTTAAATTGAACCTACACAATCACACAATGAACTCCATTCGTACGGGATGAATATGCCTCAAAAATAGTTATACATATGATGTATAAATTGGTGAACGAAATAATCAATTATTGGATAATTGATTGAACAAAACAGTGCCATTCCGTTGGCAACGGAATAGTTCCGTTCTCAACGGAATATATATGGAAACTGTAATAACCTTAGCTGCCAAGTATTTCATTATGGAAATACCTATTCCGTTGGCAACGGAATAGTTCCATTGGCAACGGAATAGGCGCAGATTAGGGTTTTAGTTATGGTAACTGAGCAATCGTTCGCCTCTCTCTCTAGTATAAATAGAAGGGCAGGGTCTCTCTATTTGACACACAACTCAGAAGCCTAAGAGGCAGTCTTAGAAAAGAGAGAGAGAGTTTTGAGAGATATTCGGAAAGTATTTCCGGACTTGTCTAGCCAAGTCTGGTTATTCTGTTCAAGTGAAGTTCGCGTGGATACGAGTAGAGATTCTCTACCTTGAGAACTTGCGAGCGATCTATCTTCATCCCTAGGAGAAGAAGCTATCTCTCGAGCCGAGTTTCAAGAAGAGTTTCGCGATCCGAGCTTCAAGAAGAAGTTCTTCGAGCCGAGCAATAGGAAGGAGCTTGGCGAGCCGATCCTCAGGAAGGAGATGGTTACGAGTCGGAATAGTTCAGACCTACATCCGTCCTTCATCTCGCGGATCAGGAAGATCCGAGGTATAAATTTTAATGGCTAATCTCGTACTTTTATTCCCTTAACGTAGATCCTAGGGCGGGTTAAATCCATAGGTTCCGCTGCGCATGTAACGTACATGGCTATGGATTTCTCAACAATAATTTCATTAAAGGGGCAAATGAAATATTTATGAATTTTCAAACCCTTAATGGATTTTAAATGGATATTATAAATGAGATGAGGTGGAAAATATGGTATTCATTATGATAATTAATCTCTTTTTGAATTTTTAAATCTTTTCATCATTTTCCAAAACCCTAAGTAGTTTTCAAAAATTGTCTGAGAGTGCTTAGTTTTAAAATGCATGGCCATGCACAAAATGGATTAACATGTGTTGTTAATATCATTTTATATTTGTTCAGTCTGATTCTCGATCAGGAAAGAGACTTTGGTCAAACTCAAGGATGACATACTTCCATGCCTTGTCATCAAGACATATATCGTAGAACAAAGGGAATAATCAAATATCTATTCAGATAGGTTTATGAAAGCTGTTCATTTCATTTAACATGGGTAGTCGTCACACCAGTCTAGATGTTACTCATGACTTACACGATCGTTGCCAGCATTAAATGGAACCTACACGATCACACAATCAACTCCTTACGGGATGGATATGCCTCAAAAACAGTTATACATATGATGTATGAATTGGTGAACGAAATAGTGCCATTCCGTTGGCAACGGAATAGTTCCATTCTCAACGGAATATATATGAAAACTATAATAACCTTAGCTGCCAAGTATTCTGTTATGGAAATACCTATTCCGTTGGCAACGAAATAGACGCAGATTAGGGTTTTAGTTATGGTAACTGAGCAATCGTTCGCCTCTTTCTCTAGTATAAATAGAAGGGCATAGTCTCTCTATTAGACACACTGTTGGGTTTCTACCATTCATAACGCAGCGGAAAAACAAAAATGAAACAAAATCGAATTCGAAACCCAAAAGAAGGATCCTTGAATTACAATTAAATCAAAGAAAAGTTCATAACTTTGTACCTTCGGATTACGCTTAATCCGTGATGATCGAAAGCGAATTAGGTTGACGCTTTTCTTTGCCCGATTCCAAACCGGTTTCCAAACCGATCATTTGTATGTTTCGCCTAACCAGTCTCACAAACCGATCTCCAAGCGATCTCCAAACGAACCGATTCTCCAAGCAAACCGATTCTCCAAACAAACCACGGTTTCAACCCGAATCACAAAGATGCCGCACTTCGCTTCGTCCTCTACCGGTATCCACACGAACAACCCCTTTGAACGGATAAAGAACGATATATGCTAGTATTCGTTCTTCATTTTTCTCACAGAAATAACAAGAGAATAATTTTCAGAATTTTCTCTCCTTTTGTCTCACAAAAGTTGGACGAAAATAATGTGTCTTTTTTTTTAATCATTTTGGGGTGTCTCTTGTGCCTATACAGTCCATAAGTTTCATATCCTATGTGAATGGTAACTATGTAATCATATATGCAACACACCTTATCATATAAGATGTAGGATTGGATGTGTCACTTGACTATTTAGCTCTTCATACAACTTATCACATAAGTTATGATTTTTCTGTGTATGTCTCAATAGTTGTTCTTTGTGTGTGACCCTGTAGGTTTACTTAATATTGGCAATAATCACAACGGATTATAAATCATGAGCGGCCTCTAGCAAGACATCATGATTACCCAAATTAAGCAAGTATGGATGATTCGATCAAACCTAATTTATGTTCATGCATTGTATCCCTTTGTTACACGATATCTATATCGTCCATAAGGCATGTTATGTGTCAACCTTACGTTGGTCAATAAATATTTCTTGACACCGAATTTGATTGAACATGAAATGACATTAATAACTCCTTATTAATTCACTCGAGCACGGCCGTGCGTTTTTTCAATCAAATCATCAAGAGGCCTAAAGATATCTCTCTCAATTTATGAGAGGAACAAATCATAGCTTAATTATTCTCTTTCCCCCGCATAATTCATTATATACCTAATTATAATCTTTATGACCGCCCGGTTAAAGACGATGTTAGATTATATTAAAGTATAAAATTTCTCATGTAGGAAACTGAGATAATTTCAAGTCTAAGGATTACAGATACATTCTTTATTGAGAATAACTAATGACACGAACCATATAGTATTCTCACGGTGGGTCAATCCAGTATATGGTCTCTAACATATACTTACGTTAATGACTTAATAACTTTTATTCATGATCAGTAAAATGTGACCATCAATCAACTAACATACTGATGTACATTTATAGCTTATCATAAAGTATGTTTGTCTCACAAACATCCTATGAATTATCAGGGACGGTTTAGAATATCATTCATAATACTTTATAGTTTTACTATCAAAGTCACAAGCTTTGATGATATAAAGCTGAATATCATATTCAAGGTTTATTTTAGTAATAAGAATAAAATAACCAATACGCATTTATTATATAAAATATCTCTAAATAAACACAATGTTTATTTAACACAATCCATACATCTAGGTCTCAAATATATTGGCCTAGGGTATACTACTAGCACACACAACTTAGAAGCCTTAGAGGACGTGTATTACACAGAAAAGAGAGAGAAAGTCTTGAGAGTTATTCGGAAAGTATTTCCGGACTTGTCTAGCCAAGTCCGGTAATTCCGTTCGTGTGAAGTTCGCGTGGATACGAGTAGAGGTTCTCTATCTTGAGAATTTGCGAGCGATCTATCTTCATCCCTAGGATCAGAAGGAGTTTCTCGAGCCGAGCTTCAAGAAGGAGTTCTTCGAGCCGAGCGTCTGGAAGGAGTTTTCGCGAGCCGAGCTTCAGGATGGAGATGGTTGCGAATCAGAATAGTTTAGACCTACATCCGTTCTTCATCTCGCGGATCAGGAAGATCCGAGGTATACATTTTAATGGCTAATCTCGTAGTTTTATTCCCTTAATGTAGATCATAGGACGGGTTAAATCCATAGGTTCGGCTGCGCATGTAATGTACATGACTATGGATTTCCCAACATATCGAGTCCACACCAACTATCTTTCCTTTCTGATTCCCGCTAAAGGTGACATCGCCTCCGTCGAAAGGTCGCAAAGTCTTGAACTTACTATTATCCCAGGTCATATGGCGGGAACAGCCACCATCCAAACACCACTAATCAGTTTTACACAATGAACTTAGACATATCTACAAGAAAGCATATTAGTTAAAATGAATGAGTATTTAACTAATATGATTTCCTGCCCATAGCTCCCCCTTAAAGTATGGCTTAGGTAAAATTGGGGAGGAGGAGCTTACCAAAGCGTCTAGGTAGACTTCGGTACCTCCAAGTCGGAGGTAGGACTACTAGTGTTTCTATCTTTACGCATTCAAATGCATTTTGAAGAATTAGCAGGTTTATGCATTAGACACTCTAGTGAGATATGGCCTATTTTGCAACAATAGTTGTAAAAAGAACAAGTCGGGTTCGAAATCACTTCAGTACCTTTCACAAAATGATTTTTATAGTGGTTTGAAAGCTCGGCTTTCCTAAGTTTTGGTTTGGTCGACTAGGCACTCAAAACAGTTGATTTTTAATAATTGTTTGATTTAACGAAATTGTTTGAGTTTGAGAAACTTTGTTTTTGATGTGCATTAATGTAATGTTTGGGAGCTCGATGGTTTGATTCATTAGTTGAATCTTCCTCGGGACATGTGTGTCGATTATTTCGTAAAAATAACCATTAGGACCCTTTTTATAAAGTCTTTCGGTTCTGACACCGCAGTTATTCTCATGAATATGCCGAAAATCATGAAGATAGTGAAACCTATTGTTTTTACTAAAAATTTTAGAATTTCAACTTTTAGGACTTTGACCCATAGAGTAGAATGCACTTTCTCTACTCTTCGGTTGATTGAGCTCCCTTTTTACTGTATGGTTTTTAGGTCTTGAAGGAGCGGGTTTAGTACCGACCTCTTTCTTGAACCCTAAACTGGTTTTATCATTTGGTTTTTGTCCTATAAATAAGTTGTCTAAATCAAGTTTGCTCGAGACATTTCTGGCGCAAGCAGACTTGAGAGATTTATTTTCACATTTTAAACTTACAACTTCGACTTTTAGATGACTGATTTCAGTTTTTAATTTTTCACAAATACAATTATTTAACTTATTATTTAAGTTGTCGTCAATTAAGTTATAATTATTTAAATTTGATTTTTCAAGTTCTTTTATTCATGCCTTGTACGACCTTGCCGAGGCTTCGGAAACAATGAGAAGTTCTTGGGTACTAATAAGAGACTCCCGAAGCCTTTTTAATTCGTGTTCTAGTTCATCGTGGGTTCCGGGTTCTACAATTTCAACAATTTGATTTGAACTAGGAACCTTAACCTATTCTAAAACATGATTAATAGAAGGATCTAGATATACCTCGCGACTCATGTCGCGAGAAGCACCGGAGGAAGTAGTGTCGATGTAAGTTGCCGTGGTAGGACGACGGGGTTGTGCTGGAAGTTGTCCAAGTCGAATCATCTCTTGTATCGCCCTTTCGCACACTTCGTCCATGTCATCATACGCCATGAACGCGACATTCGCCATGTCCAATTCGGAGTCAGATTCCGAACCCGAACCATCCGATGAATTGCTTGACTCGTCTCCCCACACGGCCACCTTGGCGGAATGACTTTTCGACTTCCCTTTCTTGTCCTTTCCTCTGTCATCGTGTCTCTTTTCTCGTCTTTTCTCGCCTTTCGCGTCGCTCGCGTTGATCATGTGAACGTCCATCACGTTTTTCATCATCCTTCTTGTTCCATGGAGCGAGCTCGGGATGCAGAGTGAAGCAATTGTCGATGGTGTGTCCCTTCTTGTTGCACTCGAAGCGGTACGTCTTTTGGTTGTTGCGACGTCGGTTGTCGTTAAACCGCTTTTCCTTGGCTCTATATTCACCAAATTGTCGCACCAAGGACGCTATTTCATCATCTTCATCAATAGAGCTCGTTGCCGGCATAGCCACCGTTTTGGGTTGGGAGTCGGTTCCCATTTGTCTCACTCGGGTTTCGAAGTTACGGAAGTAGTTGATGAGTTCTTCCGGCCCGATATCTTTTGTTGCTAGCATGATTTCCAATGAGACTCGAAGTACTTCCCAACTCGATGGCACAGCCCTAATTAATTTACCGACAACTCGATCATCAGTTAGTTTCTCTCCTAAGAAGGTGAATCTGTTTCGAATATGCGACATACGAATGTACATATCCTCGACCAGTTCACCTTCAATCATCCGGAAATTATCAAATTGTTGCTCAAGTCCCATTAATTTGGGTCTTTTCATTTGATTATTTCCCTCAAATCTATTTACGAGAGCTTTCCACATTTCATTAGAATTCTCACAACAATCTATTATTACAGAAAAAATGTTTAACATATTTGTGAGAATGAGGTTCTGTGCCATTATGTCAAGTGTCTTATTTGTTTTGGTGTCTTCGGTATAGGTTGTGGTACTATTTGTTACAAAATCTACGGTAAAACCATTTTCCACTATCTTTCGAAGACCGTGAAGATCAAACGCATTCAACATGCATCTTTTCCAGACGTTCCAGTTCTTGCCGTCGAGTTTGTCGGGGTACGCGATTTGAAGATTGTTGATCGGAGGGGTCGCCATAAATCGAATACACGTTATTTCAAATTGGAATTTGAAACGGTCGGTATTCCTGCTATGTTACCAATTGTTGATCGATTGAGACCTATAAGGGGGGGTTTAAATGGCATAAAGTGCGGAAACATGAATATTTGTATTTTTAGGGTTTTATATTTTTATTGTTTTTAGACTTTTGTTGATGGTTGTTTGAATACTAATTAACAAAAAAAGATAAATATATAAGAAATTAAAGTAATTGTAAAAAAAAAAGATACCGAACACACGATCTGATGACGAAGTTCGGCGAGGTGGTTGTGTTAGCCTTAACCACCCGTTTACTCGCTAGCGGCCCTTACCGCGTCCATGAGTTGCCTACTCTCCGGGACTTGCCTTGTGGCTCCATTTATCACTAACAAACAAGATCGTACAAGACCTCGAACCACCGTCGCCTTATAACAACCTCTTGACAGCTGGTGGAACAATAACTTACAAATTCAATCTCTTGAACTTCAACAAACCAACTAGCAACATGCTCAAAATTCCACTAATCTTACTTTAAGATTTAGAGCAATTTAACAATATTAAGAAGAGATATTTCTGTTTTTTGTATATAGAATTCGTGGTATCTCTTGAGAAGGAGGCTTTCCTTTTCAAAGGAGGAAGAGAGCAGCCCTAGAAAAGGAAAACTGCATACTTCCGTTGACAACGGACTGCCAAAAACAAAAGGCAATTAAGGAAGATTTCAAACCAAACAGCTAAATTCCTAAAGTTCCGTTGCCAATGGACTGTATACAATTTCGGCCAGAAAGAAGTCGGGATAAAAAGTTCACCAACGGAGGGTTCCGTTATCAACACAGTAGTCCGTTGACAACGGACAACTTCCGTTGTCAACGGAACTAACCAAAAATCACTATTTTGCAGATTGTACTCTCCTTTTAATAACAATTAAATTTCTCACCAAGCTACACACACACGAAGAACTAAGAAGCTTGCTCCCACGCCTTGAGATACTCTCTTGAAACCTTTGCATGTGTGACGACTTCTTATTCTTCTAAGATAGGCAGGATGGGACCGAGATAATTCCAAGAACTTGATCATACGATTATCTAGTTCAAGAAATTCTCACACAAATATATTAGTAGCTCGGAATAGTTTTAAATATCATCAAACCGAGGACAACAAGGGAGAGAATGAACAATCATACAGGATCCTGGCACCGAGAAATTGAAGTCGCTAGTTCAGACAAAGAAAGATATATTGTGAGCTGCAAGCTTAAACATGAAGCCGGCAGATGTAATTGGAGGCTGCACGCTTCAATAAATAAACAAAAATTATGGCAGATTAAAACATTTATGCAATCACACATATGCAACCACCATGCACCAAGAAATGATCACAAACAATCAACTAGTGCGCTTGTTGGGGGGTTAGTTCTAGATATCGTTAGAATGCATTTAGCAATTAAACTCATAATAATAATAGAAACCGTTAAAAATGAAGTATGAATATAGCATATATATTGGAAGACTTGTCACGTGAAGCAACACACACTAAGATTCTTATTCGGGGGTTGGAAAGAGCCTTATAATTTGCTCCCTGAATATATGACGGCAATAAAAGCAACAAATGACGGTATTTGTTACTCTTGTAAACTTGGTGCTATAAATAGTAATGGTGAGACCGAGTTTAAAGGACTGTTTTGGGCATTTGGCCCATCACTTCATGATTTCAAGTTTTGCAAATCCGTTTTAAAAGTAGATGGAACATTTCTAACCGGAAAATATCTAGGAACCTTACTAGCGGAAATCGCTAAAGACCCAAATGGTCAATTATTTCCTGTAGCTTTTACTTGGGTTCAGAGGGAGAAAAATGAGACTTGGGAGTGTTTTTTGAAGCATTTGGATAATGCACTCGGCAATCACAATGGTTTGTATATTATTTCGGATAGGCACGCGGGAATAATAAATGCAATGAGGGACGACAAATGGAAAGAACCTTATGGATATAATCATTATTGCTCGCGTCATTTGGAAGAAAATTTGAGTACCCACATAAAAAATAAAGTAGTATCTCAGTTGCTAACATCATTAGTTCTAGCGCACAACATATATAAATCTGAAAAAATGTTGCAAAAAATTGAGAATCTAAGTAAAAAAGAGGCGACGAAGTGGTTAGCGCAACTGGAGAAAAGTAAATGGGCACTTTCGTACTATGAGAAAGGTCGTCGGGGGGCTAAATAACCGGTAATGATGCTAAAATAATAATTTTTTTTTCAAAGGAATAAGAAAGCTGTCCGTTACAACAATTGTGATGGCGACTTTTTACAAGCTCAATTCTTATCATGTGAAATATGGAGAGAATTCTACTAACACACAAAATAGGTAACCGGATGGTGATTTGATGAAAAAATTGGAGAAAATGGCCAATAAAGTTATTTCACATACAGTCACTTGTTATAATTTTAACAAAGGAATCTATCAGGTGCAGACAATCCCTCGGCGTACGATTAGTGGTATTGGAAGAGGGGGAAAGATTTGGGAAGTGAATTTCAATAAAGTTAGTTGCGGGTGCCAGAAGCCTCAGATATATCATTATCCGTGTTCTCACATCATAGCGGCTTGCATACACAAAAGGGTATCGCACGAGCCGTTCATTAATAAATGTTATCCAATGGATAATCTGAGGCGTACATTCAAAATGAGTTTCTATCATGTAAAGGACAAATCCCATTGGAGGCCACGCATAGAAGTTTGTGATATTACATTGGTTCCTGGTGATAAACTTGTAAGGAAAGACTCGAACAGAAGAATGAAGCGCGGTAGAAGACAGGATAAATGATTCCACAATAGTATGGACACCATGAACAAAGAGAGCCGTGGAAAGAATTACAGTGTTTGCAAATTACCCAGACATACTGCACCAAGGTGTACGCAAAGGGATGGAGGCCGATATAGAATGGAACCCTAAACTGGTGTTATGTTGTTTTATTTACGAACTTGTGCTATGTTATTTTATTTACGGACTTGTAGTATGGTGTTTTTTTTTAAGAAATTGTGTTATGTAGTTGTTTTTATTTGAGAACTTATAGTATATTGTTGCTTTTCTTTAATAATTTGTGTTATGATGTTTTTATTTCATAACTTGTAGTTTGTAATGTCTTATTTAAATGGCTTATTGAAAAACGGACTTATAAATAATTCTAGGATATTTTTTGGCCCACGTGTACGAATGGGGCTAAATGAGAGGCATGAATCAGTTTTATTACTTATAAACATTAAGATTTGCGAGTTGAACCAGTAAATACTGGTGGATCATGTGTTGGAATTTGATTTGTTGGAAAAGAAATATCATGCAAAAAGTAAATACCACTGGACTGTTCCGCCACTATCAATGACGGGACAAGAGAAATATGCGGTTATTCCTCCATAGATAGTAGCGGAACATATTGGTTTTCAATTTTTTTGGTCCAAGCTCAAGTCAGTACATAAAATGATACTTTGGCGTGTTCCGCCAGAAGTAGTGGCGAAACAGGCTAATTCTTCAATCATAGCCTTTATATATTAAAAGGAATAATTGGGAACACAAACTCGACCATCCTAAAAAAGGAATAATCGAGAACTAAAAAGGATCCTCAAAAGATAAAACAAAAACTATTTTGGGAATAATCGGGAACCAAAAGGATGCTATAAGACTCGACTACAAGATATATATATATAATATATATATATATATATATATATATATATATATATATATATATATATATATATATATATATAATTTAATTTTGCTCCTGTCATAACACGTGTCCAGCTCCATCAGGATTTTTCTCAAGCCTACACCAACCAGTCACACACGAAGCTCATTTCAAATTAATTTTCTCTTTTAATTTACTTTCTAGAGGACTTGATTAACATAAGGAAATAAATATGTTTAAATACATTGTTTATTATAAAGGCAAGTTATGTAGATTTTTTGGGCATATTATAATGCAAATTTTATATTTTATTCTATTTCAAAAAATTAAATAATTACAATAGATTTTTTATTATAAAAAGGATAAATTAACAATATTAGATTTGACTGTTATTTCAAGGACTAGGCATGCATTGATTATTTATAAAATAAGGGAATTGTTGTAAATAATAAGAATAATAATAATGAAAGAGATAATTGAAGAAGACAAAATATTTATTGTCAGATGGAAAAAGAGCCATCTTAGTAGCAAAACCGTCTAATTTTATGATCAGTCGGCAAAAATATTTCTTTTCTTGGGGGAACTTAAAAAGAGCCACCAATAATGTCTAACCTGGCAGTTATAAAAGTGTCGTTGAATCTCTTTGCCGGCATATTGAAAAAAGTCCTATTTTTGTAATATCTAAATTACAAAATTGAAAAAAATATATATTTACAATATTCATTGTTTATTTGACAAAAAAAAAACATATCTTTTTGTTTACTTTACATACTATATGAGTATAATGTCTTCTATGTTATTAATATTATATATAATAATTAAACACAGAGGTGTGATATTATTAGTATTTATCATTTGTTCTGATAATTGTTATTATTATGTGTATATATATGTAATATGATAAATTACTTTATATTACTAAATTATTATGTACAAAGATACATATATTAAATAATACATATAAGTAATCCGTATATTTTTTTTTACAATGTTTTTCTAGCACATCATTTAGGGGCCCATTCGGCAAAAGGTGGAAAAGTGGAATAGTGGAAGAGTGGAAGAGTGATTCTTCTATTTTATTCCATCATCGTTCGGCAAGTTTCGTGAAATAAAAAGTTAATTTAAAAAATAGAAATAATTGTTAATTACTATAATATCCTTATTTAATTATATTATATTAATTTATTTAATAA
This sequence comes from Juncus inflexus, assembly GCA_024447665.1. NCBI lineage: Eukaryota > Viridiplantae > Streptophyta > Magnoliopsida > Poales > Juncaceae > Juncus > Juncus inflexus. Next base: position 3,148,645 of record JAJHPC010000008.1, on the reverse strand, counting down.
CCTCTGTTTTTTTATTAAATAAGATAGAAAATATAAAAACATAAATGTTCAATTAAAAATATAATAATAAAAGAAAAATAAAATTTTATTCAAAAATATAGGAATACATATCTCTTTAGAAATAGAAAAATGAGTACAATCATTTGCATATTTCAAATTTATGATTTTATGAAATTATTATTAAAAATTAATGATTTTTTTCATTCATAATTTTTTACAAAAAAATTATAGAAAAAATAGAAGAGAAAGAAATAGTGCATTAATTGCTAATGCCATGACATCTAAAGGCGGAAGAAATGAGGGTATTTTCGTCTTAAATTTTGGCTTATTCCATGGAATAATGATCTTCCAGCTCCCCATGGAATTAGGAAATTTCACTTTTCCATCCATTTATTCAATTTACTTCCATCTTTATTATGCTAGAATAACTCACTTCTTCTACTCTTCCATTCTTATTCCACCTTACCGAAGGCCACCTTAGTTACCAGCTAAAGAAACGTCTTTGTCTTGCCAAAAAAATATTTTATATATAGCAAGCATTAAATGTTTATATCCATTTGATCATTATATAATATTCCTTTTCTGATCAAGCAAAAAATGGATACAATCAATTAGCTCATCAAAAGAATCATTGGCTTCTACTTATAAACCATCCTAGGACTCATTGCAGGAAATTTGATTTTGTTGCTCCAAGGAAAACATGGCATGGCTGACCGTGCCCTCATGATTGATTTTTTGCTTCAGAAATCATTTTTTTAGGTTTCATAACTTTTGTTCGGCTACAATTAACTGATCAAAATTGCATGGAATAAGCAACAGGGTATCTCGTAAGTAGCAACTTATTGTTTATTTATCTTAATTTAATCATTCTTCCTTCTCCAAGTGAATGCATATGAAGTGTTTGATGAATTACTCTATACAATATTTATTCTTTTTGGTTTCAATTATTTTGACAAGTGTTTTTATTTTGCATATGAATTCCAATTAAAGTTAGTAAACATACTTGTTTTCTATCTGATTTATTATAACTCATGGCTGTTGTAATTTTTATCATCATTTTCTTTTGTAATAAACTAATATAGGTCAATTTGGTCGATGGATGAGGACTGCCATGGTCGAGAGATGATAAGTTGTATAAAAATGATTCGAAGCATTAGAAAGTATCATATGTTCAAATTTTCTTTGTTATATTCATATTTTGTGGTTTTTATTTATTTTCTTTTTAGATTGTGTTATTTTATTAGTTAAGTTGTTATATTTATGTAATTTGTTTGTACCTTATTCTGCAATTGTAATCAAGGATTGATGTATAGTGAAATTGTTAATTTTTTTTTAATTTTTTAAGCTATGACGTAAAAAAAGAAAAAAATTACAGTTCTACTCTAATAAGATTATATGATTGATTTTGTATCATTTATGAGTTAATTTTCTGATATATATATATAGAGAGAGAGAGAGGGGATGATTAAATAATTTGTACAAGTAAAATTCGAATTTTGCTTGTGACCAAAATGCTACATATATCATCAAAAAATTCAAATTTCAACTGTACGGATGGAATATATATGTTCTGAATATGTTGTAGATTAATTTTCACAAGAATCAGAATATTATATCATTACCGTCATATATTATCAAAATTCATCAAAATATATATAATACATATTATATATATTTTGATGAATTTTGATGTTACATGATGGCAATGATATAATATTCCGATTATTGTGAAAATTAATCTACATCATATTCAAAACATATATATTCCATCCGTACGGTTGAAATTTGAATTTTTGATGAATTTTGTTCACAAGCAAAATCGGGACTTTGCTTGTACAAGTTGTTTAGTCATCCTCTATATATATATATATGATACTTTTTTTTGTTATTATTCATGAAAACTAAGGCAGAAATGTAGCCACCAAAATGGAGTAAATTAGCGGCACAATTATTTTTGCCAGCTTAATTAGCTAGCTATCCTGGGACTTTGATGAACCGCACTACTCCTACAAGACGACACTTAAAAGTGCCGTGCTATGATTATTTAATGGCAATTAATTGTGTTGCGAAAGCTTCTTTCTCTGGCTAATATAATAATAAGTGATGTAGCAATTTTTAACGACAACTGTTGCAACGGCTGATTTAAATATAGCGGCTGTTTTTTGGGCTTTCCCAACATTTTAAAAAAGTCACAAAATATATGTTAAACTCCGGAACCAAATACTAAAAAGGGTGGCTAGTTGATTAGTCTCACATTGAGTAGTGAATGTGAATTGGAGTTACTTAAATATGTTAGTACATTAACTACAAGCACCAACTAAGTTTAAGTCTTTTTTAGAACAATATGTTGTGGGACTGAAGGTTTGGCTAGATCAATTAATGTACTAGACTCTAACAAACTATGTCGAAAAAAAAAAGTAGAAATCATTTTCGGGACAATATGTTATAACCCGTAATTTAAAAAAAAAAAAAAAAAAAAAAAATATATATATATATATATATATATATATATATATATATATATATATATATATATATATATATATATATATATTAGTAATTTCAAAAGAATTATTTTAGCAACCGAAAGATTCAATACCAAACTTATATTTTAAAAGCTGTGATTAATTGAAGTTTGGGGGTCTAAATGTAAAATTTCCAATTCAATTGTAAATTCGGTATGTGAACCGATATCTCAATTACCCTCTGAACTCCCACCTTGGCCTGTAACCATGCATAGAATTAATTACAAAATTTACTTTGTAACCCCCCAATATTATACTCAAAAGCTGTCAATATTTCATGTGAATTCATGTACTTCCAAATTTTCCTTGCCCTTGTTGATCATGGTTCAAGTGAAGAATGAAATTAAGGACTGGTTGAGATGAAACAGGAGCAAGCCTAGCATATGATCAACATGCATTGTTTTATCTTCTATTCTAATTTCGTTGAGGACGCATTAATTAGATCCAGAATTCAGACCACTTCCAATGAAAAATATCATATAAGAAGTTTGTCATGTCTATTTCAAAATAAGCAATTTTGCTCTTAAATACGTTTAGAATTTTTTAAATTATTTTGATATTAATAAATATCTACAATACGAATTATATTTTTATTTGAGCTTATATTGCTCATACCGAATATTTTATTATGTATGAAAATAGAATATTACATAATAACAATAATATATTTTTGAGAGATAATTATTTTATGGAATAAAGATGTGATGTTGAGAAAAATAAAATAGTTAAGGTCAATCTAGCCGTACTTGGTAAATGGAAGTCAAGACCGATGATTATGATCAAGGTGATAGGCCGTACTTAGTACGTGGAAGCTAGGGCCACTAATTCACCCAATAAGCAGCTCAGAAAGACTTGTATATGTACGCGTACTTGATGCCACGAAGGATGATCTAATGTGTGTGCGTGAAAGTGGAATGAGAAATCGATATCCCAATATAAAAGAATTATATATATATTTCTATTTATTACAATTTGAAAACAAATATTAATTTATTAAAAACAATATTATTTTTACCGTATGCCATACCCTTACTGAGTTTCAACCCCCCCCCCCCCTCTTTTTCCTTTCCTCAGATTTTAGGTTTAGCTAGTCGGAGACATCGGGTTGAGTGTCGACATAATTTTGAGAAATAAATATAAAATTAATATATTAATGTAGATATTTGATTTTATTATTTCTTGTATTTTTTTTTTAGAATTGTAGGCAATTTGCCTGCTTTGACTTTGCATTAATAAGAAATATTACAAAAGTTTTTATTTACAAGTAATTTCTTGAACATGTAGTTAGCTCAAGAAGAAAAAATAAAGCCTATACCGTAATAAATCTAGGCTAAGTTCCCGACTGGCAGGACCACCGAAGAACGTTGGGTTTCTTGACGGCCTTGAGCCTTGCCCTTCACTATTTCCATTATTGGACATTTTTCAGAATGATGGAGAATATTTCCTCCTTACTGCTTCATTTGTTCCGGAAGATTCTGGCATTTCTTTCTTTCCAGACTTCCCAACAAGTTGTGCTCCAGACACTTCCCCATTATTATTCCTTGTATAATTTCATTGTAATAGAATTTTTAGTGTCGTATATTCATATGGATATACAACCGTTATATCTCGGGTCGAAAACTGGTCTTGGGTATAATAATATCATCTATCAAAAATTAGCTATCCCGGCTCTTTACTATCAGTAAGCTTTACCAAAATTCTATCAACATATACACTCTACAAAAATATCATCTATACAGATAGAAGGCATATTCACACTACATAAACACAAAAAATCTAATAAATGAATTTCATATATAATCCAAAATTAAGAGAGCATTAGCTTATCAGTGAATATTTTGAAAACTTATTAGTGAGGATATATATATATATATATATATATGAGGATGACTAAACAACTTGTACAAGCAAAGTCCGGATTTTGCTTGTGGCCAAAATTCATAAAAAATTCAAATTTCAACCGTACGGATGTAATGTATATGTTTGAATATAATGTAGATTAATTTTCACAAGAATCGGAATATTATATCATTGCCATCATGTATCATCAAAATTCATCAAAATATATACAAAATGTATTATGTATAGCAATGTTATAATATTTTGATTCTTGTGAAAATTAATCTACATCATATTCAAAACATATATATTCCATCCGTACGGTCGAAATTTGAATTTTTGATGATATGTATAATATTTTGTTCACAAGCAAAATCCGGACTTTACTTGTACAAGTTATTTAGTCATTATATATATATATATATATATATATATATATATATATATATATATATATATATATATATATATATATATATATATATATATATATATATTGTTTTTTAAATATATACAAGCATTTTTCTTAAGCAGATTCAAATGTATAAAAAAATACTAAGAAAAAAAGACTACTTTTATTTTCTTTTTGCGTATTTATTTCTTTAATATTTGTATAGAATAAAAAAAATATGCAAACAATAAAAATACCTTTGTTATAAAAAATGGAAATTTAGAAAAAAAAAACTGATAACATTTTCTTTTATGTCATGTTCAGAACAAAAAATCTAACCTTTTCATATGTTTTAATTGAAAAATAATTGATTTCATTTTTTTCAGAAGATTATATGAAAATATCTGAAGCTTTGAATATTCAAAGAATAAAAAATTACTTTTATGGGCCCCAAGTAGACATTTCGCCAATGTGTTACTTTAGATATTGTACTACTATAAATAAAAACTATTTTGACACCCGCGCGTTGCTGCGGGTATAACATTATTTTGACATCGGGTTGAGTGTCGACATAATTTTGAGATTTAAAAATATATCATTTAAGCATAGGTACTTTTTAGTAAATTTCCAAAAATATTTAAGTAGGAACTTTTTTGTAATTTCCAATAATGCATGGACTTTTTTGCAATTTAGGATAATATATTTTTTTTAATTACTAAAAAATATTTAACTAGGGGCTTTTTCATAATTTTAAATAATGTAGAGACTTTTTGGATTTTTCGGGATAATATGTAGAAAGTTTTTTCTGGCAATTTTCAATAATGTAGGGATTTTTTTTTGTAATTTCGGTATAATATAGGGATATTTTGCAATGTCTAACAATGTAAGTATTTTTATAATTTATATAAGGTTTTTGTTGCAAATTTTCAAAAATGGGCGTTTTTATAATTCTTATTTATATAAGGACTTTTGTGCAAAATTTCAAGAGAAGGGTGACGTGGCCACTCAAAAATCCTCCATTTTCATCCAGCATAATGTTTATTAAGATTGGTCATGTTTGTCAACATGTGTCACCAACATATTTTTTTTTTCATCTCATCATTTCTTATCAATGAACAATTTGGCCCATCACCGTCAAGCAACCCAATGCCCCTTATAGCCCGTTTATTGCCTATGCTTGATATTACTATAATATAAAGAGTTGAAATAAGTTTAAATATAAAGAGTTGGGACTAAAATCTTCCTTTCAACCGGACAAAAGTCATCATAGATTTAAGTAATGTTTGTCCATGTACAACTTCCTTATGAGAGAAGAAATTCACGTGAACCAATTTCATTCAACATATACAAAGGATTGCGTCATCCTTGACCCAATCACAAATGCTATATGGCCAATTTTTGCCTCTTTTTCTTATTTATCCTTAAAAATCAACATATCACTCATATCAATACATAAACAAATATAATGACAAAGTATGAGACAAGATAAAGTTGGGGTTGTTTGATATGGATGACATACTAGGACATATCGGGACATACTAGGACAGTGGGATGAAGGTAGAATAGATGAAGGATCTATGTTTTTATATGCGTTGTTTGATGTCGTAGATTCTTAGATAATGGAAAGTGAAAATTTTTGTTTGATGTGAAAGAAAATTGAAAAGTAGTTGCAAAGGAATTATGTTTAGTTTTATATCTTTTTCCAAGAAATATATATGAATTAGTTACAGATATTATATTTAAACGAATTTAAATATAAATCACAACAATAAAAAATACAAAACATCTCATGCTATGTCATACAAAACATAAAAATTACACTAAATAAACGTATTAAAGATATAAGTTACCGTATTCTCAATATACATATATTTTGAGAAATATGTGTATATTGTTAGTTAACTAATTTCATAACATAATTCTAACAAAAATTATCAACTCAAAATAAAACTCTACACCGAGAAATAAATAAAACAAAAGATAATATCTACATATAAATTAATAAAAGTGACACTAATTATATTAAGAGATAAGCATAAATATTTTCATAAATAACAAAATAAAAACACCAAAATGCCATAGTTCCACTAAAACTAAACCCTAATATTACACAAAATAAAACCATCAAATTAACACAAGTTATACTAAATTTAAAATGGTCAAAAAAATAGAAAGTATTACATTAAGATACAAGAAAATTAACCACGACCATTATGCTCCCACATTTGCCTCATTATATTATCTCTAATAGCAACCCACTCTCTCGCATCTTCTTGTTGTTCTCTAGTTGTTCTTTGTCGTCTATAAGTTGATGTTGGAGCTTCTCCTATATCGTTTTCATCCACATTTTCAATTTCCTCAATAATAGGTACAAAACTATCCGATCCATTTGTATGAGTGATTATAAAATTGTGAATTATGCAACATGCCATAACAACCTCTACTTGTTTGGGATATGAAAAGAAAGGTCGAGAGGTTAAGATTTTGAAACGGTTCTTTAATGCACGAAATGCTCGCTCAATGGATGTGCGTAATGACGAGTGTCTATGATTGAAAAGCTCCTTATGCGTCAATGGCGGATTATTTGAGAACTTTTTCAAATGGTACCGTACACCACGAAATGGGTAAATAAATCCTGGACGTGTCGAGTACCCCGCATCTGCCAAATAGTACTTCCCCTCCATTAAGGGAACGCCGTCTTCACGCTCGATTGTGTCTTTTAACATGAGGGAATCATGTGCCGAACCCTCCCAACCAGCTAGAATATAAAGAAAACGAAGCTTGAAATCTACCGTAGCCAACACGTTTTGAGTCGGATAGCCTTTCCGGCCCCGAAATACCGCATATTCATTTGTTGGAGAAGAAGCATGAATATGAGTTCCATCAATAGCGCCTACGCAATTATCAAAGAATGGGGAAAATCTGGGATTTCTTTTTATTACGTTAGATGTTTCGGCCTTTGGCGGTTTAATGTACTCTCTTTGCAACTCGCCAATTGCATGAAGTACCTCATAAAAATATCTATTAATGGTTTGGGTAGATCGAAAAAAATGGGTCCTAATAATCCTACTCCGAACATTATGGCCAATGATATGTAAAAACATTGCTACTTGCTCCTCAACACTAACATCCGATCTATTCCGCAATAGTCCCTTGTTTTGTAATTTCTCACACAAAAGGAAAAATAGATCCCTTTTCATGCGGAACATATCAAGATATACCATATTCGAATCATATATCAACCTTTTGAGGTACTTATTTCTTTCCAAAATTTTCGTACGTGATGGTACTCGACAAAGCATCATTGCCTTTTGCTTTTGTCTATGACGTATTAATAGAATAGTGGTGAGAGCCGCAATAAAAATAACAATTTTTTTTCGCTTATGGTCTTCATCACTTTCGCTTTCCTCGCGACCACTTCCGACTCTTTCACCGTCATATGGATCCATTTAAAAAACCTACAAAAGAAAAACAAATTAAAACATTATAAACAAATAAAAACATTATTACAATAAAAGATTAGAGCGCATCAATATGAGTATTGTGATTTATTGTTAAATTATTTCTGAATCTCACTTAGTCATTTTATCGAATATCTTAGATGCAACAAATTATTATTAGATTAGAGTGTAACATATTCCATAAACTTTTCATCCAAATCAAGATTACAAACAAAAATGAGAATCAAACCTTTGCTTAGAAGAAGCATAATCGGGGGGGGGGGAGAGAGAGGGGGAGGGTACCTCGTTGATGGAGGGGAGCAGCAGCACAGCGAAGCTACTCACAAGAGAGAGCAGCACGGCAAAGCTACGCACAAGAGAGAGAGGTCGATAAGCTTGGAGAGGCGAGTTTTAGGAGGGAAACTCAAAAAAGAACAGAGGGGAAGAAAGCTTTTGGCGCGAAAATGAAATAAAGAAAAGAAGAGGGACCGGGACATGAGTGATGTCTCTCATCTCTAGCGAGACATCAGAAGAAGGATAAATGACCCAAACGAGATTTCATACGGTCTGTTAAATCCAACACAGAATATTAAGCTCATCCGGTATATACGTGTCATGTCTCTCTTTGCTCCGCACATCCGGTTGTGTTTTTTTATAAAAAGAGCTATTTCATGTATGTCCATGTACCCCTCACGTTGGAATACGTTAATTTTTTAAACTTTCTTCTCAATATATTTAGATATTTTTTTGTGTCCCTCTTGAAACACAAATAAAAAATTATGTATGCAGAAAATTAAAAAAGTAATGATTTTTTGTAAAAATAAAATTGAATATTCTCTCTTCAACCCATCATGTACCACATTTATTTTAATAGCACAATTAAAAAAATATTTCTTTTAACAGCAAAATAAAGTGTACTAATATTTTGTCGAAAATAAAGTGCAATAATATTTTGTCCCAAATAGAGTGTAATGCTATTTTGCCATAAATAAAAGCAATACTACTTTTTTCGAAATAAAATGTAATACTATTTTATCCGAAGCGAAATGGGTGAGGGTAGTATCTGGTTTCATTAAAAAAGTTGTATACTTTTGACAATTTAAAAAAATAGTTGTAAGTGGGAAAGTCTAATTTTGAAAGTATTTTTTTACAAAGGTCGTATTTCTATCTCAGAGATACTAAAGTTATGTATACAAAAACTTACATAATAAATGGATATGCATAAAGCTAACAAAAATGAGACAAAATAAATGACTTTAACCTTATGCTCACAATCTTATTTCCTATATCATACATCAAAATAAAAAAAACAAAGAACTTATGTTTTACAAGGAAAATTGGTAAACAAAACAATTTACGTGAACACACATAAATCATTGAACATTTTCATCTAATATTGACCTTTTCTCCAAAGAACTTACCATCTCACCATCTTCTGTAATTCCCACACTACCCTTTACCCTTACTAGTCGTACACCCTCTCGTAGTGATCAAACTCACACTCCAAGGAGTAGAATTCTCCGATCAGCTCGCCATCAAATAAACAAAAGGATTCACCGGAGGTACGATCTCCATATCTCCCTCCAACATCCGTACCACTCCACTCATTGTAGGCCGAGCTTCAGGCTGATACTGCACGCACCACAATGCAACTTTACACATCCTCTCTGTCTTCTCCTTCAAATCCCTATCTCCCATTTGACATTGTTCTAAAATCATCTCTATTTGGCCTTCTTCAAAATTCTGCCACGCCCATTTCGGGAACCACTATCAGCTCCCACTGACATGGCAAGGTCTAAATTCCTTCTGCGACCTAAAATCTCGAAAAGTAACACTCCAAAGCTATATACATCACATTTATGGGTCACGGGTTGCCCGGTCCAAAGCTCTGGGGCTACGTAGGCAGGACTCCCACGTCCCACTATCAATAATTCACCAGCATAATTTGAACTAATACTATTGTGCTTACCATTGCTGCTGCTTTTATTGCTAATACTTCTACGCTCACAATACCTGGCTAATCCAAAATCTGCAACTTTTGGTATAAAGTCGTCAGCCAAAAGTACATGCCCTGGTTTTATATCATAATGCACAATTTTTGTTCGCACTCTTCATGTAGGTATCTAATTCTTTCGGCCGTACCGACTGCTATTTCATGTAATATTTGTTGAGCCAACTTATTATTTTTCTCAAACAAGTATTTATCCAATGACCCGTTTTCAATGTATTCTTAAATCAAAGCCTTCATATTTTTGTCGAAACAAAATCCATAGAGTTTTAGTAAATTCATGTGATACATACGACCAACTGTCGCTATTTCTGTCACGAATTGTTCTTCAGCTCGCCTATTCATGGCAACTTTAAGCACTTTAACCGCAACTTCCAACCCATTTAAAATTTTTCCTTTGTAAACTATTCCAAAACCACCTTTACCCAATTCAATAGAGAAATTGTCAGTAATTGACATTATTTGTTCAGAAGTGTATCTCATCGGTTTTTCCCTCAATATTTCATTGATGAACTGCTCGAGCGGTTCCATGTCGATTGCCGCATCTTGGCCTTTCGTATAATTTTGTTCTGAAATAGTTCTTTGTGCATTTGAGTTCACAATTTTATGGGGCTTTACTAAGTGGCAACTTTTGATAATTACTATAATTATCGCTATAAGTAAAATGGCCCCCATAATAGATGATACTGAAAAAATAGTCTCAGAATAATTTACAATATTTTTTTATAAAAATCTTGGATGTTTGTGAAATTAGGAAATTGGGATTTGTTCATGTACTTAACTGAGTATGGTAGTTGAAGCCATTTGGATTAGGTATGAAGTAAAAGGCACGTATATATTTAATTAGCTCTGCAAAGAAGAGAATATTAAATTTTTTTTAAAAATAATAGAAGAGAAAATTAAAGTGTCTTGATATAGATAAATAAAATAATCACTAATCAATATGGTGTGTTTCCTAATTAGAAACCATTTTCTGCGGATTATTTAATGTTTCTATTTCTTTAATGCTTAATTTGGATTAATAAGAGGCTCACAACATACCGAAACAGAATACTGGATGGTACCAGGACAGGAGAATCGCATAACATAACGTAAACTATATGTTTCTAATAAAGTTTACTAAAGAATAATCTGTTTGATAAACAGAGAAAAAAGGAGAAGGAAAGAAACAGCAAAAACTAAAAAGAGAAACTCTTTGCCAAAAAAAAAAGAGAAACTAAAAAAAGATACATATATATATATATATAGCGCATGTATTGTACATTTGTACTCCTATGAAATAAAATAATAATAATGAAAAATGCCCCTCAATTTTTATTAATATCACCTATAAAATTATGAAAATACCCTTCAAGTATACTGTATAATTGAGCATTGCCTATGCCTACAATTCAAAAAAAAAAAAAAAGGTATTTGGGAGCCATCGCCTATGCCTTCATAATTTTTAAGTGAGAGACCAATTTATTATCCAACACAAAAACAAGAAAATGTGAGGGACCAATCACCAATTTGAATCAGTCAAATATTTGGGAGCCAGCAAATACAAACAACTTTAATAAATAATAATTACTGTCAGTTTTTTATTTATTTGAACTTATGGTGACATTTGATCCGGCTTTTACAGATCCCTGCTGTAAATTAATTAATAATCAAATTAAAAAAATTAATTAATAATCTAATTATATAAACATAGTTTAATCAGCACTCAGCAGCATAACATAATTTCCTATTAAACTTGATCTTCTTTCAAATTCTTCATGTTACTATTCATGCAGTAATTTTGTCATGAATGTAGTAACAAATCATAATTCGCCTAAGCTCTAGTTATGTAAAAGAAATACCTTTACATCAATATTACTAATAATTGTAATATTAAAATAATTGAAGAGAAAACGTATACCGGCAATAATTCTTACATTAAAAAAAATTGTGACACGATGCTTGAAGAAATCCAACGATTCTTGCCTCAATTTACAAATATTATTTATAAATAACTTCTATTTCATAATGCAACATGCTTAGTGTTGTGGGGACTATTTGATAAGAAGAGGATTGGTCTCTGGAAGAAATGAAATGATGACTGAGATGGATATTTATAGGAGTATAAACTTGCCCTCGTGAAGTTAGAAAATTTATCAGTTTATTTCGGTTGCAAAATATGTAATAAATGAGATAGTGGAGAGTTATTCTTATATAAAACGTTAAAAATCAAGATAAAACATGAAACATGACCCTTCCTTGACTCGGTCAGAACAAGAGACCCAAATGGTGGCTTATGAAACGCGTAGTTAAAATGAAACTCTCATTAACTATATTAATGTGCTAATATTCATCACTTTGACCCGGTGAACCAAATGGACAAAACCTAACCAGGTATGTAACATTAGAAAATTATGATTTTACGCCTACAAAATCATCACGGTACTTCAAATCATTTTTCTTATAAAACTATATAATATTATTTTTATGAAATATACTACAAGAAAGCTCAAAATTTAATATAACAAAAAATAGCAGTAAAATTACCACAATATATTTTATATATATTTATATATTTTTTTGTAAAAATAGTAAAATTCCGAAAATAACCCTAAACCCAAATTTTCAAAATTTCAGGATATAACATACTAATTTGTACTTCAAGAATGGGTAATTTGATTCAAGAACTACTGAATTTCTCCCAAGAAGAACTAACGTGGACTATAAGAGGGATCTAGAGGCGCAAATTGCAGCTCTCTTAGATCTGTGAAGTGGATTTTGAGAAAGGGAGAGAAAGAATTGGTGAATTTGTATGTGAAAGCAGTGAAAGTTGCTCATGATACCATGATGAAAGAGAAGAGAGAGAGAGAGGGAATTGGATTAATTGTATTTGAATAAATGATTAGGTTACAAGTGAACTTAATTTATAGAGTAGCAATCCCTATCCTACAATCCAATCTCTATCCTATAATCAATCATTATAATCGTATACAATCTATACAAGGTACATGAACTCCTCTATATATATACAACTACTCTTAACTCTTTCAAATCATGGAAGGTTAAAGATTATTGCCGGCGATTTTGTGATGGTGATGACGTCATCGGCGAGGTCACAATCAACCCATTTTTCTCTTTCTAGATTTTTTTCGGAAATAAGTTTTTTAAAATGGAGAGATGAGAGAGAAAGAGGATATATATATGGGTTGCGAATTAATTTGAAATATTTTTTTGAAAATAAATAGGTAAGATATTGGAAACAAGAATCCATCGGTCCTATCCTGAATTACCATGACGACATAATAATGACTATACGTCACTATATCGTGGCAATTGAAGGTCTTAATAGAATAACTTTAAATATTATAGAAGATGAAAGTGTCTCATAATATAGATTTTTTTTTCGAAAATATTTAGAAAATTTTGAAATCGATCGAAAGTTTGCCTGTTTATTCTTGCCTCTTCATGTGAATTTCAACCTTTTAAGTGATTGACTGGGCTATCAGCCTATTTGTACAACACAACATAAAATCAACATTAGTGTCCAATCAACGAATCAATTCATTCAAAATACATAATAAATATAACAGTACAACACATAAATAACAATAAAAACATCACATTACATATAACTAATCAAAGGGTACACCAATTTTGTATCCTTTAGCTCCTATCGATACACTATCATATACCATCCGTTGTTGTAATGCTAGTCGCAACCGCACCAAAACTATAATGTGCCAAATAAGCAAATGGGTCCATAGGTGCCTTAATCTCGTCTTCTCCTTCTAACATTCTCAATACAGCACTAATGCTCGGTCTCTCATCGGGTCTATATTGAACACACCATAAAGCGATTTTACACATTCTCACAGCTTTTTCTTTGTACTTCTCTTCAATTTCCGACTTCTCCAAAATTTCATCGATTTGAGCTAAGTTAAATTTTTGCCAAATCAATCTAGGGTACCACTCTTGGCTTTGAAGCTCTATGTCGAGGTTTCTCCTCTTTCCAATGAGCTCAAATAAAAGCATACCAAAACTATATACATCACATTTTTGCGTTACAGGAAGAGGCATCCATAACTCAGGAGCTGCATACCCAGGTGTTCCTCTGGCGCCGGTTATTGTTACATGTGTATTTTCTCTATCAGATAATTTCGCTAGTCCAAAATCGGCGACCTTTGGAAAAAAACTAGCAGTTAACAAAATGTTTCCTGGTTTTATATCGTAATGCACTATTCTTTGCTCACACTCTTCATGCAAGTATCGTATCCCTTTAGCGGTACCAATCGCTATCTCATGTAACTTGTCAAACCCTATTTTTTCCTCATTGATAAACAAATGTTGTTCTAATGACCCATTCTCTACATACTCATAAACTAGTGCTTTAACCGACCGTTCGAAACAAAATCCGTAAAGTCTAACTAGGTGTACATGGTATGTTCTACCTATCGTACCGACTTCTGCCATGAATTGCTCTTCAGCTTTCTTTTCCAAATTACTATTTAATACTTTCACCGCTATTGGTACGCCATTTGGTAATTGGCCCTTATATACCACACCAAAACCACCTGACCCGATCTTTTCCCCAAAATTACTTGTAAAAGATCTTAGATTCAATGAGGTAAATTTGATAGGTCTCTCTTTCAAAAATCCATCTAGAAATCTATCCATGCTTCTTAACTGAGAGAATTCAACGGTTGAAACCGACATGTTAGGATTTTGTGTGATACTAGTTGCCGTATTACTTTTGTCGTGAGATGTTTCTAATGACAGATCATTGTATTTTCTTGCATTTTTTCGCTTTGTGTGGTTAGATACGCACTTAAATATAAGTTTTGCAATCACGATTAAAACAATTCCTCCAACAATTATCGATACTGAAAAATGGAAATTGAATATATAAAATTAAATCAAGCTAATATTTGAGTTCTAGAAACTGTTTTTGTGTAAAATACTTGTCTTTTGAATCAGCCGCAGGTGAAGTATTTGCTGAGATACTATATTACTCTGATCTTTTTTCATTCTTTACCAAAAGAAAAAATTATTTGCTCTTCTTGTTAATTTTGTTTCAAGTAATAATTGATTTATGGTACCGGGTATATTTGAAATGAAAATTAGGTTCATTGAAAGAAAAACAAGAAAATAAGTTCAGAATTGTGAACCCAAATTTCCATTTGCAGCTCTTTTTTACCTGTATGGAAGACTACAAGAGGATAAATTAAATCTATGATTACAGAATGCTTGTGAAAATTTATGGAAATATTATTATACCTATTATTATGGCCACCTCAACTCCGTTGCCTGAACTGGACGATCCACTACTCGTGTTCGTACCATTGCTGGTACCATTGTTAGTGCTGTTACTGGCCATGTAATACTTGTGTGTGTGTGTGTGTGTGTGTGTGAGAGAGAGAGAGAGAGAGTGAGAGGCCAGTTAATTGAAGCTGATCTTTGTTACATCATGCGCTTAGAGTGTGAACAAAAAGAGAAATATAGAAAAAAAGAGGCCAGTCAAATAAAGAGACTTTTTAGTATGAACAGCTGAATTACCTAACAAATCAAATCAATGAAATTACCTAAAAAAAGATATACACGGTTGAATAGATAGGTATCACTATCACTATCACTATCACTATGAGAGAGTTTGATTTATGTCATCCTCCTTTTTATTTAGAAAAAATTAACTGTTAAATCTTTCAAAATGAAATATTTCTCTGTATCAATATTATTTTCATTTTCTCCACCCTACAAGCAATATATAGTAAAGATTTTATTTTCAGAAAATTAAAAAGAGTCAAAAAGGAAAATAGTTCAGTTCAAATTGTTGCTCGGACCATATATTACTCTAAATGTTTTTTGTAAATATAAATTGACATAGAAATATTTGTTTGATACACTAGAAAATATTATGAAATGTCAAAACTTGTTAGCTCGAATAAGACACTTGAATTCTACGAGAGATCCCAAGTTCTAATTCCATTAAACGCAATCTTAAATAACACATATTTAGCAAAGTGTTTGAAAATACATTGTGGGTTGAATCTAAAAATAATTATGAAATGTATAGTGGACAATATGATAGTAACATCCAATCTTTCAATAAGAAAAAACACAAACTTCAATTAGATCAATATCGATGGCTCTCATAATTGACTCACCAGTCAGCCAAATTGAACTTGCCATCTGTTCAGTTGTAGACTCTTCCACCCTCTCACTTTTGACAATTTATATCATACCAATAGATTTCAAGTGAAATTGATCTAGGCGATCTCTAGTCAAAACCTTTACACCGAAGGTTTCTCTTGATCGATAGAGCTTCTTCTCAAGGACTTGAACTGTGCTCTATAAACTAGCCAGATCATTAAGCCAAACCTTCTGAAGTCAGTTCTAGATCAAGATCGAAAATTCAAAAAAAGGAGCTTACTCATTCAAGTTTATTAACAAAATCAAATTAGATTTCACAAAGAAACAAGCAAGGATTCGCACTCAAGAAACCACAGTAAAGACTCATCAATCCACAAACAAACAAATTCCTATTCCACAAACAATAAACAATGTCTAGTTTTAGACAAGTCTTAAAGTCTAATTTACATGACTTGAATAAAACAACTGAAAAGGGTAAAGAGGAAAGATGGATTGAAGTAACAAGGAAAAAGAAGAAAAGTGTAGGAAAAGAACCAATAAAGTGTTTTAGATACTTGGCTAATGACCACTTGAGACAAGATTGTAGGGATCCAATTAGGTGTTATAGATACAAATGACTATATAGCTAAAAACTGTTGGACCAAACTTCATCTACTTCTGAAGGCTCCAATAGATCCACAATCCTCAAAATCAAACCTACAGAATAGTCACAAAACACCTGCTCCAGAAGCTCCCAACTCCAAGCCAAACTCTAACCATAATTCATTTCCTGCAACAAAGAGGAAACAAATAAGGAGAAACCAGATAGTAATCCATGTTCAAGAAGGAATATTAAAACCTCATAATACAAAGAAAAAAATAAATGATCATAAATTACTTTAAATATAATCTTCAAAAAGTACCTGTGAAACTGGTTGATTCTGAGGCATAATCAAGTATGTGATATCAAATTTTGGAGTCTTCAAGTACAATAATTACATTTCGGAAGGTCAGGATACAAAAGTAATATCAATACAAATTCTTGTATAAGGCATCACAAAGATTCTTTTCTCAGTAATCTTTACTGATGGGATCAATACCTTCAAATCCCAAATCACAATTCCATCTCTGAGTCATAAGAAAGTGCCAAATTGAGGCCTCAATTAAAGTTGAATGAATTTTGGAGATTTAAAGTGGATAAGAGAGGGATTCAGTTAAGGGAAAGAAGAGAAAACATGATTCCCGACCATTCTTATGGCTTACCAAAATGCCTCACACATCAGCCCAATTCATCATCATCCCATTCAACTAATACACCCATTCAATCTACACACAACAACACCTATTCATTCCAACCTCAATAGTACACTAAATGTCTCACAAAGTAATAGTGAAACCCATCAGCTGTCCTTACTTGAATATAATGCAGAAGGAGAGTTAAGCTCAAGTCAACCACTCTCAGTCACAAACAGTACTTAATTCCCCATTAACCTAGATCTGCAAACCAATCTGAGTAATGAGGCACAAGCAGTACATGATTCAGTAGTAGAGGTTTTCACCTCGGACTGTGAATCAGATAAGGAATAAGAAGAGGAGCCTGATTCGGACTCAGAAGAAGAACCGGTACAGAAAAACAACTCCATCTCAATAAAAAATACTGAAAAATCCACAGGGCAAGAAAGAAGGAGAAGTGCCAGTTTATTGGGAAAATAACCCAAGAAATATGCCAATGTGAAAGAGAAATCTCAACTCATTAAGTATAAAGAAGTCCCTCATGAATCAGTGAAGAAAGCATTTAAGCACAAGAGAAGTACTGAGGGCAATGACTTATCAGTATTGAAAACTGAAAAAACCCTAACAATAGGCAATGTCAATAAGACTTCAGTTGACTGAGGAACAAAAGGCTATCATGCGGCCTTTATTGGTAATACCTGAAAAGAAAATTAAAAGAGGAAGTTAATAATTAATAAATGAATAAAAAAAATATTAGCATAATTTCTTGAAATGTTAAAGGTTTAAATAAAAGTGAGAAAAGAACATGAGTTAAAGATTTATTGTACAATCAGAAACCTGGTGTAGCATATTGTCAGGAATCTAAACTGAAATTGTACTCTAATCAGATCTATAGAGAAATTTTTGGACCAATTTTAGATGGATATATCACATTAGATGTAATTGGAAAATTAGGAGGCATAATTCTAGCATGGAATACCTGTTATTTTTCCTTAATCACCTCAGTAGTTAAAAGGTATTCTGTCACAGTAGAATTAGAGTGCAAATGGGACAGTGCTACAATATTCATTATATGGGTGTATGGCCCACAAAAGTCAAAGGATAAAAGTGTATTTCACGATGAATTAAGAGAAATTAAACCTGTCAATAATGCACCTTGCTTAATATATGGAGAATTCAACATAATCGTGTTGGGTTTCTAAGAACATTTTAACACAGCGGAAGGTATTATTGTTCATTACATTTATGAACTTAATGTTTTATTCAAAGAAGACTCCAAACAGAGATCCGTGTTTTACGGTTAAATCAAAGAAAGAAATAACAAAAGATATATCTATCGAATCACGACTTGATTCGATTAAGGATTGACACGGATGAAGACCGGTTCCAAATCGTCTCGGCACGTCACTTCAACTCGATTTGAATCATGCAAAGCTCCAAGGAAGAAGCTCTCCACAGCTAGTTCACACGAACAATGCATTCACGAGGACGAGCGATCGATGTCTGCTAGGTCCGAGCGCTCGCTTCTTGACTAGGAAGAAAACTCTCAAGAAAAAATATTTTTCTCTTTTTTCTCACAAAGTGATAAAATGGAAAATGATCATTCAAAATTATCAAGGCCGATGTATATTTATACCATCAAGGATATTCTGAAGTTGATGTATGTATTAAGTACATACATCACCCTTTAATCTCAAACCAAACACCAAACATAATTATCGGATTAATAACATTTGGATTCGTACATACATCACCCTTTAATTTCATACCAAACACCAAACTTAATAATCGAATTAATAACATTTGGATTCCTGTGTCAGTCATTCAGACAGGACCTACAAGTCCGTTCCGACCGGACTGTGTCTGAGTTGGCTGGTTTTAATTGATTCATGCAACTTATCATATAAGTTATTCCATTATCATACTAGTCCAAAAACATTCTTGTGTGTGACCCTATAAGTTTATTTACTTAGCATTAGATTTTAAAAATCTAATATTTATGAGCGGACTCTAGCAAGTCATCATGACTATCCAAGAATAATAAATTTATCGACGATTCGATCAAACCTATGTATTATCCTTTTATCGTATCTTTTTGTTACACGATATCTATATCGACCATAAGGCATGGAATGTGTCAACCTTATGTAGTATGATAATATTTTTTGATCGTGAATTTGATCGAATCCTGAATGACATTAATGACTCCTTATTAATTCACTCGAGCACGGCTGTGCATTTCATTTCAATCAAACTCGACAAGAGGCCTTAAGATATCTCTCTCCTGTATTAGAGAGGAACAAATCATCTCTTGACGTATCTCATTCCTCCGCATATTTCATCGTGTACCTGGTCATAATCTTTATGGTCGCCCGGTTAAAGGTAACGTTGGAATATGTCAAAGTGCATGATTCTATATGTAGGAAACTAAGAAGGTCTCAAGTCAAAGGATAACAATATTTTAATGAGACATGCCAATGACACAAATCATGTGGCATTCTCACGGTGGGTCTATCCAATATATGTTCTCCAACATATATCTATGTTCATGATTTAGTAACTCTTACCTATGATTAGTAAAACATGATCATCAATCCTCTAACATACTGATGTACGTTTATAACTTGCATACTCATCTAAGTATAAGTATATGATCCGCAAGTATATTGGTCCCCACAAATATCCTATAAATGATAAGGGATAGTTTAGTATATGTTCATTACATATCTCTGTAGTTTTACTATCAGAATCACATATCCTGATGACACAGAGCTAAATAACACATTCATGGTTTATTTTAATGTAAAAGGAATAAAACAACCCATACATAATTTTATTAAACATCTCAAATATAGTTATATATACAAATACAACCCGGCCTCATATACTAGATGCCTAGGGCATAATAACCAAAATCTCCTACTTGCACTAGGCCGAATCTAATAAGTATCTAATACCCATGGACCTAACATGACCCTCTTATTTTTCTTGAGAAAGTGGCTTCGTCAGTGGATCAGCGACATTATCCTCGCTATCAACTCTGCATACATCAATATCTCCTCTCTGGTTGATCTCTCTGATCAAGTGGAAACGGCGGAATATATGCTTGGATCGCTGGTGTGATATTGGCTCTTTCGCTTGAGCAATCGCTCCATTGTTGTCGCAAAAGATAACTATGTGTGTTGCGATGCTCGGCACCACACCAAGTTCCTCAATGAACTTTCGCATCCAAACTGCTTCGTTAGCTGCTTTCGAAGCTGCTATGTACTCCGCTTCTGTCGTCGAATCCGCAACCGTGCTTTGTTTGGAACTTTTCCAACTTACATCACCTCCATTCAAGCAAAAGATATAAACCGATTGCGATCTGAAATCATCCTTATCAGTTGCAAAGCTTGAGTCTGTGTAACCCTTTACAACTAACTCATTTTGAAGTCCACCATAGACTAAGAATTGATCTTTTGTTCTTCTCAAGTACTTAAGAATGTTCTTAATCGCTATCCAGTGACTCTCATCCGGATTAGATTGATATCGACTTGTCGTACTCAACGCGTATGATACATCTGGTCTTGTACATATCATGGCATAAATGATAGATCCAATAGCTGAGGCATATGAAATCTTACTCATGCTTCTTTGTTCCTGCTCACTAATAGGGCATTGAGTTTTACTCAACGATATGCCATGTGACATGGGTATGAATCCTCTCTTAGAGTTTTCCAAATGAAACCTTTTCATTACCTTGTCAATATATGTACTCTGCCTTAGACCTATAAGTTTTCTCGATCTATCTCTATAGATCTTGATGCCTATTATATAGGCAACTTCTCCTAGGTCTTTCATCGCGAAAGAATTCCTCAAAAATGTCTTCACATTTGTCAAGATGGGAATGCCATTTCCGATGAGCAGTATATCATCCACGTACAGTATTAAAAAAGCAATCGCGCTCCCACTGACCTTCTTGTAAACGCAAGGCTAATCTTCATTTTTGATGAATCAAAGGTTCCAACTCCGAGAGGCTTGCTTCAATCCATAAATAGATCATTGCAAGTTACATACCTTTCCAGAATTCTCTGGATCGACAAAACCCTCGGGTTGTGTCATATACACGTCCTCGAGTAAATTCCCGTTAAGGAATGTTGTTTTGACATCCATCCGCCATATCTCATAATCATAATGAGCAGCTATGACAAGCAAAATTCATATGGATTTAACCATAACGAGTGGTGAGAAAGTTTCGTCATAGTCTACACCATGAGTTTGTCGAAAGCCTTTCGCAAGCAATCTTTTCTTGTAGGTATGCACCTTGCCGTCCATGTCTATTTTCTTCTTGAAAACCCAATTACATCTGATGGTCTTAATACCTTTGGGTGGATTAATCAAATTCCAAACTTGATTGCTGTACATGGACTGTATCTCGGTATTCATGGCATCTCTCCATTTATCGGACCCTGAGCTGGTAATAGTTTCCTTGTAGGATATGGGCTCATCATCTATGAGCGTCACATCTTCTTCATTACTAACGAGAAATCCATATCTCTCGGGTTCATGGCGGGTCCTACCCGTTCTATGAGGAATCTCTTGTGTTTCAACACGTTCTTCAACCCTTGAAGATTCTTGTGGATTTTCCATCAACTGTTCATTGCTTCCATGTGGTTCTTGAATTCTTCAAGACTTACTTTACTCCCACTTTTTCCTTTGGAAATAAATTCTCTTTCCATGAAATGGCCGTTCTGAGCACTTTCTGCTCTAACGAGTTATAAAAGTAATATCCTTTTGTTTCTTTAGGATATCCCACAAATAAGCACTTGTCAGACTTTGGTGTCAACTTGTCAGACATCTGACGTTTAACATAGGCTTCGCAGCCCCAAATCTTTAGAAAAGATAATGTGGGACTCTTCCCAGTCCATATCTCATATGGAGTCTTTTGAACTGCTTTTGATGGTGTTCTATTTAAAATGAACCCGGCGGTTTCAATGGCATAGCCCCAAAAAGAAATCGAAAGATCTATTTGACTCATCATAGAAGGAACCATATATAATAAGGTTCGGTTTCTTTTTCTGAAACACCATTCCATTGGGTTGTTCTAGGTGGAGTAAGATGTGAAACAATTCCACATTCTTTTAGATAATCGTCAAACTCTAGGCTCAGATATTCGCCACATCGATCCAATCGGAGCTCTTTAATCTTCTTACTTAGTTGGTTCTCAACTTCATTCTTGAGAGTTTTGAACAATTCAAAAGATTCAGATTTATGTTTCATCAAGTAGATATAACCATATCTACTCAAATCATCAGTAAAAAGTGATGAAGTATATAAAATCACCTCTAGCTGGTGTGCTCATTGGACCGCATACATCTGTATGTATCAGCTCCATGAGTTCACCAACTCTTTCACCCGTTTTGGTGAAAGGAGTTTTAGACATCTTACCCAATAAGCAAGACTCGCATGTCTCAAATGATTCTAAAAAGAGTCTAATAGTCCATGTTGATGGAGTTTTGAAATACGTTTCTCATTTATGTGTCCTAGACAACAATGCCAAAAGTATGTTGGATTTAAATCATTTGACTTAAATTTCTTGGTGTTAATATTATAGATGTACTTGTAATGTTCATGATCAAGATTTAAAACATACAAATCGTTTTCTAATGGACCAATCGCATAAAAAAAGGTTTTGTTTGATGATGAAAAAATCTTTATTCTCAATAACAAATTTAAAACCATCTTTAACGAGTTTTGATACTGAAATAATGTTTCTTCTCATAGCAGGTACATAATAACAATTATTTAAATTTATTACAAGTCCATAAGGTTAAGATAAATCTGCAGCAACTCTTGCTTGATTCCCAACACGTAGGTCCATCTCTCCCTTCTCTAATCTTCTACTCCTTTGGAGTCCCTGCACATTGTTACAAATGTGAGTACCGCATTTGGTATCTAATATCCAAGATGTAGAAGTAGAAAGATTAATTTCTATAATATGTATACCTGAAGATTTAGTCTCACTACCCTTCTTGTTCCTCAGTTCCTCGAGATAAATCGGGCAGCTCCTCTTGTAATGTCATTCTTTTTACAATGATAAGAAGAGACATCCTTGAGTTTGTTGACTTTGGCCGCGAGCAACTTCTTCCCCTTGCCTTTGCCATTTGGCTTGCCTTTGACTTTCTTGTTCTTCCCTTTCACCTTTTGAACAACAAGAATCACTCCGGCGACATTTGCCTTTATGGTTGACTCGAAGTTCTTGAGCATACCATACATTTCGGTGACGCTTTTCTTCATATTATGCATATTGAAATTTTGGATAAGTGGCTTGTAATTGGGAGGAAATGATCTAAGAATCAAATCCGTGGTCATTTCATCCCCAACTTTTGCCACTAGCTTTTCGAGTTGATCGATGTACCCTTCCATTTTCAGAGTATGAGTGCTCACTGAAGAGTTGGGTTGCATCTTACAACCCACTAGGGCACAATGCGCATTATACTGTTCATTTCTTGCTAACATTTCCTTAAGAGCAGCCAATATTTCAAATGCTTCTTTGTCTTTAAACAATTTTTGAAGCTCAGCATTCATAGTGGCTAACATAAGAGATGCGACATCATTCTGTCATATGTTTCATATACTTGTCCGTGACAGCCTTTGTTGCATTGGCAGCGGGTGCTTCAGGCATAACATCCTCAATAACATAATCCTTATTTTCTTGCTTGAGAACAATTCTCAAGTTGCGAAGCTGTTAGTAGTATGCCCTAGGCCAATGCATTTGAGACCTAGATGTATGGATTGTGTTAAACAAACATTGTTTTTATTTAGAGATATTTTATATAATAAATGCGTATTGGTTATTTTATTCTTATTACTAAAATGAACCTTGAATATGATATTCAGCTTTATATCATCAAAGTATGTGACTTTGATAGTAAAACTATAAAGTTTTATGAATGATATTCTAAACTGTCCCTGATCATTCATAGGATGTTTGTGAGACAAACATACTTTATGATAAGCTATACATGTACATCAGTATGTTAGTTGACTGATGGTCACGTTTTACTGATCATGAATAAGAGTTATTAAGTCATTAACATAAGTATATGTTAGAGACCATATACTGGATTGACCCACCGTGAGAATACTACATGGTTCGTGTCATTAGTTATTCTCAGTAAAGAATGTATCTGTAATCCTTAGACTTGAGATTATCTCAGTTTCCTACATGAGAAATTTTATACTTTAATATAATCTAACATCGTCTTTAACCGGGCGGTCATAAAGATTATAATTAGGTATATAATGAATTATGCGGAGGAAAGAGTTTAATTAAGATAGGATTTGTTCCTCTCATAAATTGAGAGAAATATCTTTAGGCCTCTTGATGATTTGATTGAAGAAATACACGGCCGTGCTCAAGTGAATTAATAAAGAGTTATTAATGTCATTTCATGTTCAATCAAATTCGGTGTCAAGAAATATTTATCGACCACCATAAGGTTGACACATACCATGCCTTATGGACGATATAGATATCGTGTAACAAAAGGATACAATGCATGACATAAATTAGGTTTGATCGAATCATCGATATTTGCTTAATTTGGGTAATCATGATGTCTTGCTAGAGGCCGCTCATGATTTATAATCCGTTGTGATTATTGCCAACATTAAGTAAACCTACAGGGTCACACACAAAGAACAACTATTGAGACGTACACAGAAAAATCATAACTTATGTGATAAGTTGTATGGAGAGCTACATAGTCAAGTGACACATCCAATCCTACATCTTATATGATAAGGTGTGTTGTATATATGGTTACATAGTTACCATGCACATAGGATATGAAACTTATGGACTATGTAGGCATAAGAGATACCCCAAAATCAGATTAAGTATTATAATATTTTTCGTCCATCTTTTGTGAGAAAAAAAAAAGAGAGAAAAAATCCGAAAATTATTCTCTCGTTATTTCTGTGAGAGAAATGAAAAACGGATACTAGCATATATCGTTCTTTATCCGTTCAAAGGGGTTGTTCGTGTGGATACCGGTAGAGGACGAAGCGAAGTGCGGCGTCTTTGTGATTCGGGTTGAAACCGTGGTTTTGTTTGGAGAATCGGTTTGCTTGGAGAATCCGTTCGTTTGGAGATCGGTTTGTTAGACCGGTTAGGCGAAATATACAAAGGATCGGTTTGGAAACCGGTTTGGAATCGGGCATCAAAAAGCGACAATCAAATTCGCTTTTGATCATCACGGATTAAGCGTAATCCGAAGGTACAAAGTTATGAACTTTTCTTTGATTTACTTGTAATTCACGGATCCTTCTTTTGGGTTTCTTTGAGTTATGAACGGTAGAAACCCAACAGTGGCATCAGAGCGAAGTGAATTCCAATTAAATTAAGACGGATAAACCATTTTCGAAATATTTCTTTTGATTTTGAGGCGTTGTTTTTCAATTTTTGAATTTTGGTCACGAACGGTTGCAATTTCATGAAAGGGTGCGACTTCATGAAAGGGTGCATGTGATGTCTCTTGATCATGAACGGTTGCAATTTCATGAAAGGGTGCGACTTCATGAAAGGGTGCATGTGATGTATCTTGATCATGAACGGATGCGACTTCATGAAAGGGTGCATGTGATGTATCTTGATCATGAACGGTTGCGATTTCATGAAAGGATGCGACTTCATGAAAATGTGCATGTGATGTATCTCGATCATGAAAGGTTGCGATTTTATGAAAGGATGCGACTTCATGAAAGGGTGCATGTGATGTATCTTGATTATGAAAGGTTGCGACATGATTGAAAGGGTGCTTTGGGTATGTCATGAAGGGATGCATGTGATGTATCATAACCTTAGGATGGGTGTCTAAATTTTATGAAAAGGTGCGAAACTACGTATATGATACACTAAATAAATTTCGAAAGGATGTATTCAAGACATCAAGTTTTTAAAGAAATTTTGAGTTTCGGCACCATATAAAATAAAATTTGTTCAGGGGCGCTGCCCCTTGAAACCCCGCAGGGGCTCTGCCCCTTGACCCCGCCCGCTGACAGGGATCCCCGTTTTTCGAGGCCGCGCCCCGAACCCCGCACTCACGCATAGATTAATCGTAGACCCCAAATTTCATATTCGTAATGCCTTATACATATTTTGTAAAATGGTTTAAAGTACAACATAATGTATATAACATGGCCTATTAGATATGTGTTGAATGATTGTGATTTGTGTGTGATGATGTGATGTGTGTAATATATGTATGTATGTAAAAACGGGCATGGTTCCGTTCTTGGTTGATGTGATGTAATTTATTTTGATGGTTAATTGTGACGGGCATGGTTCCGTTCATTTTATATATAATATAACTACCACGATCATACACATCATGGAGATGAAGGAGTTCACCATCCACTTCATACGCATCATGGAGATGAAGGAGTTCACCATCCACCTCATACACATCATGGAGATGAAGGAGTTCACCGTCCACCTCATACACATCATGGAGATGAAGGAGTTCATCAATGCCTTGTGGTTGAATGTATCTTAGGAAATGATCTTAATGATTGGCTCATTTAGATCATCAAGGCCATGTTATATCATATCATATTTATTTTATCTGTGCATGTGATGTTCTGTGATGAAATACATGATAAAATAAAACAAAAGATTAAACATAACAATCCCTCATATAATATTGAATCATAGAAATGCCTCCCATGTATCTATACTTATTATCCCTTCGATCATGCAAAATTTGGGTATGCCAAAGCATAGTGAATTAGCATAATCTTAGGGTGATTCTCGATATTTAGACATGGTTAGATTCAACTGAACTATCAAGTCAGACTTGGGTTCGGGGCATATGATAGGATGCATACGCCGAGCATATGATGCTCATCCTATGGATTAAACGAGAGTTGTATGCGATACAATTGGAAATGTTCCTACCTAAATAATTAGGTTCTGGGCGATGAGCCAAAGCTCACTTGGAACTTGATGAAATATGGATCTTGGCCCACTATGAAATTTAAAGTTAAAATTTCTGAATCAATACATTTGAGGGTTATTGATTTGAATAAAATAGTGGGAGTTAGAATTATATTAAAATATCTCAAATCACATATTAATATAAACCTGCATTTAATTCTGTGTAGAAAATGGCAACAAACAACACATCAACTTTAACATTGTGATCTGTCCTTGAGAAGGACAAGCTCAATGGGAAAAACTTCCTTGACTGGCATCGGAATTTGAGAATTGTTCTCAAACAAGAAAGGAAGAACTATGTCCATCAAAGGCCCATTCCTAACCAGCCCGCTGTTGATGCTGATCAAGATGTGATAAACACTTATGCCAAGCATACAAGCGACTCTAATGATGTGACATGTCTCATGTTGGCCACCATGGATGCCGATCTTCAAAAGCAGTTTGAAAATTTAGAGGCATTTCCAATGTTGGCACAGCTCAAGGAAATGTTCCAAGAGCAAGCTAGAAATGAGAGGTATAATGCACATTGTGCATTAGCAAGTTGTAAGATGGTTCCCAACTCCTCGGTGAGTGCTCATATTCTGAAAATGAAAGGGTACCTTAATCAACTTGAGAAACTAGGGGCAAAGGTTGGCGATGAGATGGCCATCGATTTGATCCTTAGGTCTCTTCCTCCGAATTTCAAGCCATTTATAATGAACTATAATATGCATAACATGGACAAGAGTATCACGGAGTTGCACGGCATGCTGAAGAACTTCGAGGGGACTATGAAGACAAATGTTGTCAACGATGTTCTCTTGGTTCAGAAAGGCAAGGGTCAAAAGAGAAAATTCAAGGGCAAAGTTAAAGGAAAAGGTAAGGGCAAGGTGTTGTCCGAAACTAAGAACAAGAAACCCAAGGAGGGTGTTTGTTTCTTCTGCAACAAACCAGGCCATTGGAAAAGAAATTGCCAGGCATACTTGGAGGATCTAAAGAAGAAGAAGAATAGTAGTGAGACTACTACTTCAGGTATTAATGTTATTGAAATTAATTTATCTACTTCTTCATCTTGGGTATTAGATACCGGATGCGGTACTCACATTTGTAATAATGTGTAGGGGCTGCAAAGGAGTAGAAGATTAGCGAAAGGTGAAGTGGACCTGCGGGTGGGAAATGGAGCAAGAGTTGCTGCATTAGCCGTTGGCGTTTATTTATTATCTTTACCTTCTGGACTTGTAATAAATTTAAATAATTGCTACTATGTACCTGCTGTGAACAGGAATATTGTATCTGTGTCGAGATTGGTTTTGGATGGTTTTAAGTTTGTTATTGAGAATAATAACTTTACCATAAGTAAATAAAATATTTTCTATGCGAATGGTCAATTAGAAAATGGTCTTTATGTTTTAAATCTTGATCATGAACATTACAAGTCTATCTATAGCATTAATACAAAGAGATTTAAATCTAATGATTTGAATCCGACATATTTCTGGCATTGTCGTTTAGGACACATAAATGAGAAACGCATTTCTAAGCTCCACCAATATGGACTTTTAGACTCATTTGATTTAGAATCGTTTGAGACGTGCGAATCTTGTTTATTAGGTAAGATGACAAAGGCTCCTTTCACAAAGAGAGGTGAGAGGGCAAGTGAGTTATTGGATCTCATACATACAGATGTATGCGGACCAATGAGCACATCAGCTAGAGGTGGTTTTCGATACTTCATTACTTTTACTGATGACTTAAGTAGATATGGATATGTTTACTTAATGAAACATAAATCCGAATCTTTTGAATTGTTCAAAATTTTCAAAAGTGAAGTAGAAAACCAACTTGGTAAGAAAATAAAAGCACTTCGATCAGATCGAGGTGGCGAATATTTAAGCCCAGAGTTTGACAATCATCTTAAAGATTGTGGAATAGTTTCACAACTAACTCCTCCTGGAACACCTCAATGGAATGGTGTCTCGGAAAGGAGAAACCGAACTTTACTAGATATGGTTCGGTCTATGATGAGTCAAACAGATCTTCCGATATCCTTTTGGGGTTATGCCATTGAGACTGCCGCGTTCATACTAAATAGAATTCCATCAAAAGCTGTTCAAAAGACTCCATATGAGATATGGACTGGGAGGAGTCCCACATTGTCTTTTCTAAAGATTTGGGGTTGTGAAGCTTATGTGAAGTGTCAAATTTCTGACAAGTTAACACCGAAATCTGATAAATGCTTATTTGTGGGATATCCTAAAGAAACTAAAGGATATTACTTTTACAACCCATCTGAGAACAAAGTGTTTGTTGCTCGAAATGGTTTCTTTTTGGAAAGAGAATTTATTTCTAAAGAAACTAGTGGAAATAAAGTACACCTTGAAGAAATTCAAGATCCACTAATTAGCAATGAACAACCATTGGAAGATCCACTAGTCTCTTCAAGAGTTGACGAGTCCGGTCTTGAAACACAAGATACTCCTCGTAGATCTGGTAGAGTTCGTCATGAGCCCGAGAGATATGGATTTCTCGTGACAGATGATAGAAATGTGGTGCTCATAGATGATGAACCCACATCTTACCAAGAAGCTATAAAGGATCCTGATTCTCATAAATGGTTAGAAGCCATGAAAACTGAGATGCAGTCCATGTATGATAATCAAGTTTGGAACCTAATTGATTCACCTGAAGGTTCTAAGACCATTGGGTGTAAATGGGTTTTCAAAAAGAAAACTGACATGGACGGAAATGTGCATACCTATAAAGCGAGACTTGTTGCGAAAGGTTTCCGACAAACTCATGGTATAGACTATGACGAAACTTTCTCATCAGTTGTCATGCTTAAATCGATTAGAATTCTGCTTACCATAGCTGCATATTATGACTATGAGATATGGCAAATAGATGTCAAAACAGCTTTTCTTAATGGAAATTTACTCGAGGATGTGTATATGACACAACCCGAGGGTTTTGTTGATCCTAAGAATTCTGATAAGGTTTGCAAATTGCAGCGATCCATTTACGGATTAAAGCAAGCATCTCGGAGTTGGAATCTTCGTTTTGATGAAGTAATCAAAGGTTTTGGTTTTATCAAAAATGAAGATGAACCTTGTGTTTACAAGAGGGTTAGTGGGAGCGCAATAGTTTTTCTAGTACTTTATGTAGATGATATATTACTCATTGGAAATGACATTCCGACTTTAACAAATGTTAAGACATTTTTAGGAAAGTCTTTTGCAATGAAGGACCTAGGAGATGCCGCTTATATACTCGGCATTAAGATCTATAGAGATAGATCTAAAAGGCTCATAGGTCTAAGTCAAAGTACCTATATTGACAAAGTGTTGACACGATTTCGAATGGATGATTCGAAAAGAGGTTTCATACCAATGTCACATGGCATAAAATTGAGTAAGACTCAACGTCCTGCTAATCAGGAAGAACGAAATCGCATGAATAAAATCCCGTATGCTTCGGCTATTGGATCTATCATGTATGCCATGCTTTGTACTAGACCAGATGTATCATATGCATTAAGTGCAACTAGCAGATATCAATCTGATCCCGGTGAAAATCACTGGACAACAGTCAAGAATATTCTGAAGTACTTGAGAAGAACTAAGGATTCATTCTTGGTTTATGGAGGATTTGAAAGTGAGCTAGTTGTAACAGGTTACACGGACTCAAGCTTTCAAACCGACAATGATGATTTTAGATCGCAATCTGGTTATGTGTTTTGTTTGAATGGAGGTGCAATAAGTTGGAAAAGTTCCAAACAGGACACTGTAGCTGATTCTACGACAGAAGCGGAGTACATAGCAGCTTCAGAAGCAGCTAAGGAAGCAGTTTGGATGAAGAAGTTCATTGAAGAACTCGGTGTGGTTCCTAGTATAGCAAATCCTGTGGATCTTTATTGTGACAACAATGGGGCAATCGCGCAGGCAAAGGAACCAAGATCGCATCAGAGAACCAAACACATACTTCGACGTTTCCATTTGATCAGGGAGATCATTGCGAGAGGAGATACTAAAATATGCAGAGTTGATGGTGAATATAATGTTGCCGATCCGTTGACTAAACCACTTTCTCAAGCAAAGCATGAGGGTCATGCTAGGTCGATGGGTATTAGATACTAGTTAGATTCGGCCTAGTGCAAGTGGGAGATTGTTAGTAGTATGCCCTAGGCCAATGTATTTGAGACCTAGATGTATGGATTGTGTTAAACAAACATTGTTTTTATTTAGAGATATTTTATATAATAAATGTGTATTGGTTATTTTATTCTTATTACTAAAATGAACCTTGAATATGATATTCAGCTTTATATCATCAAAGTATGTGACTTTGATAGTAAAACTATAAAGTTTTATGAATGATATTCTAAACTGTCCCTGATCATTCATAAGATGTTTGTGAGACAAACATACTTTATGATAAGCTATAAATGTACATCAGTATATTAGTTGACTGATGGTCACGTTTTACTGATCATGAATAAGAGTTATTAAGTCATTAACATAAGTATATGTTAGAGACCATATACTGGATTGACCCTCCGTGAGAATACTACATGGTTCGTGTCATTAGTTATTCTCAGTAAAGAATGTATCTGTAATCCTCGAGACTTGAGATTATCTCGCTTTCCCACATGAGAAATTTTATACTTTAATATAATCTAACATCGTCTTTAACCGGGCGGTCATAAAGATTATAATTAGGTATATAATGAATTATGCGGAGGAAAGAGTTTAATTAAGATAGGATTTGTTCCTCTCATAAATTGAGAGATATATCTTTAGGCCTCTTGATGATTTGATTGAAGAAATGCACGGCCGTGCTCAAGTGAATTAATAAAGAGTTATTAATGTCATTTCATGTTCAATCAAATTCGGTGTCAAGAAATATTTATCGACCAACATAAGGTTGACACATACCATGCCTTATGGACGATATAGATATCGTGTAACAAAAGAATACAATGCATGACATAAATTAGGTTTGATCGAATCATCTATATTTGCTTAATTTGGGTAATCATGATGTCTTGCTAGAGGCCGCTCATGATTTATAATCCGTTGTGATTATTGCCAACATTAAGTAAACCTACAGGTCACACACAAAGAACAACTATTGAGACGTACTACGAAAAAATCATAACTTATGTGATAAGTTGTATGGAGAGCTACATAGTCAAGTGACACATCTAATCCTACATCTTATATGATAAGGTGTGTTGTATATATGGTTACATAGTTACCATGCACATAGGATATGAAACTTATGGACTATGTAGGCATAAGAGATACCCCAAAATCAGATTAAGTATTATAATATTTTTCGTCCATCTTTTGTGAGAAAAAAAAAAGAGAGAAAAAATCCGAAAATTATTCTCTCGTTATTTCTGTGAGAGAAATGAATAACGGATACTAGCATATATCGTTCTTTATCCGTTCAAAGGGGTTGTTCGTGTGGATACCGGTAGAGGACGAAGCGAAGTGCGGCGTCTTTGTGATTCGGGTTGAAACCGTGGTTTTGTTTGGAGAATCGGTTTGCTTGGAGAATCCGTTCGTTTGGAGATCGGTTTGTTAGACCGGTTAGGCGAAATATACAAAGGACCGGTTTGGAAGCGGGCATCAAAAAGCGTCAACCAAATTCGCTTTTGATCATCACGGATTAAGCGTAATCCGAAGGTACAAAGTTAGGAACTTTTCTTTGATTTAATTGTAATTCACGGATCCTTCTTTTGGGTTTCGAATTCGATTTTGTTTCGTTTTGTATTTTCCGCTGCGTTATGAACGGTAGAAACCCAACAGAAGCTAGTCAAGAAAGTTCGTCCGATTGAGTTTATCTCTCTCAAGTACCGATTGAGTTATTTTTGCTTTGTTTGAAATATTTAATATAAAGCTCCCACTATTTTTATCAAATCAATAACCCTCAAGATATTGATTCGGAAATTTCTAAAGCGAAATTTCATGGTAGTTCAAGATCCATATTTCATTAAATTTTAAGTGATCCTTGGTTCGACCCTCAAAATATAATTATTTAGGTAGGAGCTATTCCAATCGTATCTCATAAAATTCATGACCATTGCATAGGACTTAGCATCAGATGCTTGCGTATTTGTCCTATTCTATACCTTGAGACCAAGTCCGACTTCATAGCTTCTTAAGTCTAACCATGTCTACATATCGGGAATCACTATTTCCCACCTCTTATCCTTCTAAGATTAAACTAAACTCCGTCGCTTTGGCGAGCCCGAGATAGGATAATCAAAGTTGTCGCAAGTGTAGACATGGGGGCATTTTATGGCTTAACATTATTTGAGGGATTGTGTTTTTTTATTTTTTTATGCATAATTAAGTTTTTATTCATGCATCTTATGCATAATTTCTGAACTAAATTATTGGATCAACTTCTAAATTTTATGAACTTAGTTTTCATTCATGCATCTTATGCATAATTACGTGTTGGGTCAAATTCCGAACTTTTCATTCATGCATCTTATGCATAATTTCTGAATTAAATTAGGTAATATTATTTTAATATATCACATATATTAACATATTTATCATAATCATATCTTCTATTTTCTATATATACTTTTTCATAAAACCTTTTTTGTGAAATGTGCATCTTATGCATAATGTTTTTAATATTGAATTTATCATAACTTTATTCAACTATTTTGAATTGTTCAACTATTGAACTTATAACTTAATCATGTTAACTATCACAATGAAAAATCCCAATCTAACCGTAAAATACTCGGCTCTGATACCGCTGCTCGGTTTCTAAGAACGTTTTAACGCAGCGGAAGGTGTTATTGTGCATTACGTTCATGAACTTACTATTTTGTTCAAAGAAGACCCCAAACGGGGATCCGTGTTTTATGGTTAAAATAAAGAAAGAAATAACAAAAGATATACCTATCGAATCACGACTTGATTTGATTAAGGATTGAGACGAATGAAGACCGGTTCAAAATCGTCTCGGCACGTCACTTCGACTCGATTTGAATCATGCAAAGCTCTAAGGAAGAAGCTCTCTATAGCTAGTCCACACGAACAATGCCTACACAAGGATGAGCGATCGATGTCTGCTAGGTCTGAGCGCTCGCTTCTTGACTAGGAAGAAAACTCTAAAGAAAAACTGTTTTTCTCTTTTTCTGACAAAGTGATAAAATGAAAAATGATCATTC
The DNA here is from genome assembly GCA_024447665.1 of Juncus inflexus. NCBI lineage: Eukaryota > Viridiplantae > Streptophyta > Magnoliopsida > Poales > Juncaceae > Juncus > Juncus inflexus. Next base: position 3,113,951 of record JAJHPC010000008.1, on the reverse strand, counting down.
AAAATTATCAAGGCCGATGTATATTTATATCATCAAGGATATTCTGAAGTTGATGTATGTATTAAGTACATACATCACCCTGTAATCTGAAACCAAGCACCAAACTTAATAATCGAATTAATAATATTTGGATTCCTGTGTCAGTCCGTTCGGACAGGACCTGCCAGTCCGTTCAAACCGGACTGTGTCTGAGTTGGCTGATTTTAAATGATTCATGCAACTTATCATATAAGCTGTTCCATTATCATACTAGTCCAAAAATATTGTTCTTGTGTATGACCCTATAGGTTTATTTACTTGGCATTAGATTTCACAAATCTAATGTTCATGAGCGGACTCTAGCAAGTCATCCTGAATATCCAAGAATAATAAATTTATCGATGATTCAATCAAACCTATGTATTATCCTTTTATCGTATCCCTTTGTCACACGATATCTATATCGACCATAAGGCATGGAGTGTGTCAACCTTATGTAGTACGATAATATTTCTTGATCGTGAATTTGATCGAATCCTGAATGACATTAATAACTCCTTATTAATTCACTCGAGCATGGCTGTGCATTTCATTTCAATCAAACTCGATAAGAGGCCTTAAGATATCTCTCTCTTGTATTAGAGAGGAACAAATCATTTCTTGACATATCTCATTCTTCCGCATATTTCATCGTGTACCGGATCATAATCTTTATGGTCACCCAGTTAAAGGTAACGTTGGAATATGTCAAAATGCATGATTCTATATATAGGAAACTAAGAAGGTCTCAAGTCTAAGGATAACGATATTTTAATGAGACATGCCAATGACACAAATCATGTGGCATTTTCACGATGGGTCTATCCAATATATGTTCTCCAACATATATCTATGTTCATGATTTAGTAACTCTTACCTATGATCAGTAAAACATGATCATCAATCATCTAACATACTGATGTACGTTTATAGCTTGCATACTTATCTGAGTCTAAGTATATGATCAGTAAGAATATTTGTTCCTACATATATCCTATAAACGATCAGGGATAGTTTAGAATATGTTCCTTACATTTCTCTGTAGTTTTACTATCAGAATCGCATATCCTGATGACACAGAGCTAAATAACACATTCATGATTTATTTTAATGTAAAATGAATAAAACAACCAATATGCAATTTTATTAGACATCTCAAATAACTATATACACAAATACAACCCGGCCTCATATACTAAAAGCCTAGGGAATAATAACCAACATGTTGCATTAGACTCTGAGAAGTCAAGATGTAGCAATAAAATCTGGCGTAAGTTAAGGAAATTCTATGACTTCATCCAAACTCTCAACCTTCTAAATCCACCACTTAAAGGCAAAAAATTCACTTGGGCAATCTCAACAGCTAAGGCTTGGTTAGATAGATTTCTTTTTAATCTTGCTTGGGCTTAACTTTTCCCAAACTAACAACAGATAGCTTTACCCAAAATTGTCTCAAATCACAACCCGATCTAATTAACCACATCTAGTTCATTTCCCAAGAATAAAGTCTTCAGGTTTGAACACACTTTTCTTTAAAATGAAGAGTCTTATGAAATCAATTTGGAACACTTAGCAAATTGCAAAGTTTTTACAGTTCAAGAATTCTCACAGAAAATGAATAGATCTTGGGAAGGAATTAAGTAATCGAAATAAAAATAGGCATAAGAACAATAATAAAAAAAAACTGTAAAGAGATTATTCAATGATTTGGAAACAAGGAAGAACTCAGGGAGATATCATAAATTGAAATGTAGGTAAAAATATTTACAAAATGAAGATTAAGTGATTTAATCCAAAAGGATGAGAAATATTAGAAACAAAGAGCAAAGTTCAAGTGGATAAAAGAGTGGGATAACAACAGAAGTTTCTTCCATAAATATTCCTCAATCAAAAAGCCAAATTAATGATCCCATCATTATTTAATGCAGAGATCAGTAAAGAGCTTACAATTCACAAAGAAAAATCAGAAACCCTGTTTAAATTTTACAAAAACCTGATGGGTATAGAACCCGACATAACAGAATCTGTGCCTAAATGAGATCTTTCAAATCTCTTTAAAAATCAGTCTATCAATTTAAACCATTTAGATTGGAAATAAAAAATGGAAGAGCTAGATGAAATAATTAAAATATGGAAAAATAATAAATCGCCTGGTCCTGATGGATTCACTGTGAAATTAAAAAAAAATATATTAGCCTTTTTTTAAGAAGGAAGTTTTAAATACCATTAAAAATAATGCAATAGCAAGACCATTAGGAGATTTTGACCTCTCCTACATCACTCTAATTCCAAAAAAAGAAGGCTCTAAAGAAACCAAAGATTTTTGGTTAATCAGCCGTGTGAGTTGCTTGCAAAAAATTGTCTCAAAAATTCTGGCCAATAGGCTAAAATCAGTAATAAATATGATAATATTACCTAAGCAATTAGTTTTCATTGTGGGTAGAGGGATTGCAGATTGTTATGTGTATGCCAGAGAAGTCTTACACATGTCAAATATCTCCAAAACAAACCCTGCTCTTATTCAAAGCTGACAAATACTATGTTTTTGATACAATCAGTTGGGACTTCATTATCCAAGTCTTAAAAGCAAGAGTATTTGGAGTCCAATGGATCGAGTGGATGAATTTTTATGTGTTAAAAGGAAAGACCAAGGTCTTGTTAAATGGTAGCCCTGGAAACAGTATATTCCTCAAGACAGGAATAAGACAGGGAGACCTATTGTGCCCCCAATTGTTCATTCTAACAATAGATACTCTAGCAAGGGCATTGGAGTTTCTTGGCTCTCAAAACTTCATGGCCTTTACTTATCATTAATGTTGCTTCCATGTATGCAGATGATACCTTATTCATGTAAAAACCAACCCTTACACAAGTAAAGAAGATTAAATAAATTTCTCCCTCAAATCTTTTCCAACAATTCAGACCTCAAGATTAATTAATCAAATTCAGAATATACAATCATCTCATGCAATCCTGTGCAAGATCTAGATGATATCTGAGCAGAGATCGAATGCACACAATCCTAATTACCTTTCAATTACGTTGCCTTTTCACTTTACTTTAAACCACTTACTAAAGATGATTATAAGTCATTAATTGATAAATTTCAGAAAAGATTATCTGGCTGGAAGGGGTTAATGATAAACCGAACTGAATGAACACCCGTAACTGATACTCCAGACGAGATAAGATGGAAATGGAGAGAGAATGGGGCTTTCACTTTGCAGAGTGCTTACAAGACTCTCACTCTAGGTGTACTATCTCATAATGCTTTGAATAAATTTTGGAGCTTAAAACTAGCATTAAGGATGAGATTTTCATGTGGAAAAGCAAGCACAACAAGATCTCAACACAAGATGACTTGAGAATAAAAAAGAAGAATCTTAGTAAATAGATGTCACTTGTGCAGTAGAGAAAGAGACAGTGCTCGGAGGAATATGTTTTTGTGCAAAGTCGTTAGAGACTGCTAAGAAATGCACTAGATCTTCAATCCGAGCAGTTGTACTCTATCTCAGCCATGACTTATAGTTTAATCAGATCAGGGGACAGAGTTCAAGCAACTGGCAGGCTTATTCTTTGTTATTCATCTGGAGACAAAGGTGCAGGAGAGTGTACTCTGAGGAGGTGTCTTAATAGAGGAGATATTAGAAGAGATGAGGTGGACTAAGAAGGTCAGTGAAGCAAATCAGTGTGCAGTGACAGATCTTACGCAACTCTGGATAGATAGCCTTGAGAATGAGAAAAAAGAGGGTGAGGAGACAACTGAAAATTGATTCGCCATTAATAGAAGCTCAAATCGAGCTTTGGAGATGTCGCAGAGAGAGAGAAATTAGTGGATAAGAAGAGTCGCGATTGAGAGGAAGAATGAGCTGTACAGCTCAAATTTCCTTATATAGTTAGGGTTTCAAATTCCGAAATACATTTTCGGGATTTAGAATCAGGATTTTTTTTAGTGGGCGCCTTTAGAATTATTATTTGATGTCTTTTGTTAGTTTAATTTTGAGCTGAACTTTTTATATTTTCCTTTCTGAGAAGAATTATTCAAGGGTGTAATTTAGGATAGGGAAACTTTGTAAATATTTGATATATAAATAGAAAATCCATTTCGATGGGGGACAATCAAGTCCCCTTCAAATTTTCACAACAAAAAAAAAATCCCTATCATACCAATAATTAAAAGACAATAAAAAATACCGTATATATAACAAAATACACAATTAATCAAAATATACATGTCACCAAGTGTTGCATGTACTAACTACGCCAATACAAAATTAGATGCATCATTTACAACAAAAAGAATATAGATACACCATAGAAGTTCAAAAGATTAACATAGAAGAAATGACTAGCATCTAATTTATTCAATATCTATAAACCTACTAAAAAATTAATCCCATCCCTTTATTTTCCAATTTTTTTTAGCATTCACTATTGGATTATGAGGTATGAACGAATCTAAATCATTGATTGACTAATGATTTTCAATGATCATGATTTTTTTGTAGATTTTATATGTTGTTTATTTTACAAGGACTTTTATGAATTTTTAGTAAGCCACATCATCATTAGTTGGTGACATGGAATATGCTCATTGGTTTGGTCCATGTTAAACCATTTTTTAATTGTTTATCAGTTGGGATTATATGTGTCCAAACATTAATTCAAGTTGAAGATGAAGAGCTCATCCAACAAACAATGATCTTTTTGAACTCTATATTTATATGATTCCGATTTGTTATTATTTTTACTTAAGTGTGTGAAAATGACTTAGTGAAATAAAACTTGTTATATAAGATAAATCTAAATAAAATATTGTAAAATAAAAAAAATAAAATTACATAATATTTTATAATATAATATGGATTATGTATGAGAATATAAAAATAGATTATACATGAGAAAACTATGTAAAATGATGTTAATTAATTTTAAATATTAATTAATTAATTAATTAATTTTAAATATTATTTAGATTTTGTATCATTATAATTTAATGCATTTTTATACAAAATGAAAAACACAATTAAAATATTCACAAGCATAGCGCGAATATTATCCTAATAGGAATGAAAAGAAAACAGTCATATTAACTATTAAGCAATCCTAATTGTAGATTGAAGAAAAGAAGTTCATTTCAAAATAACTTCAGTAAGTTGTAATTAAGCTGAGTTATGTTACATTTTGCCGTATATTCAATGAATTTGAGATAGCACATAAACAGTTAAGATCAACTCCATAATACTGCAAAATAAGATGTTAAAAGCCAACTAGCCTAGCACTCTAGCGGAGCCTAGAAAAGAAGAAAATTTTCTGAACCATTCTCAAAATCAAATGAAGTATGTGAGGGCAATAGCAACCAAAAGTAGATTACATACACGTAACCGAAGAGACCGGAGGAGACTAAGGAAATAGTCTCGGAACGGCAAAAAGAAGGGCATGTGGCAGTCAAGGAAGAACAGTCGCGATGGCAACATGTCCGGCCGTGAATTTTCTCGAATACAGTCTGAAGGAGAAGTATCAACCCCCCTCTGATGTATAAACCGCTTTGGCCCTTTCCATGCTTAATCTAAGAACGAGAAATAATTTTTCAAGTTCGAGGAAATTCTAAAGAAGCTTCATGTGACAATTCCGTTTGCCAACGTGATGACTCAAATGTCGCCTTATGTCAAGTTCCTCAAAGAGATACTATTGAATAAGAGGAGAATGAAGGAGTGTAACTAAGTGGCACTCTATGAGGAGTGTAATAATGCCTTGACCATAAAAATGAAGGACCTCAGTTTTTCCGTAATTCTATGTTACATCGAGAATAAAAAGTTCGATAAAGCCATGTGTGACTTAGGGGCATGTATGAACTTGATAGCCAAATCAGTGTTCAAGAAATTGAAGCTCGGTGACAGGAAGGACACCAAGAGGTCTCTACAGCTGGCTGACCGAACGATATGATATTCGCTCGATGTCGTAGAAGACGTGCTAATCAAACTCAGAAAGTTCTATATTCCGGTCGATTTTGTGTGGTAGTCAAAATGAGAAATGATAGCAAAATACCAAATATATCCTCGGTAGACCTTTTCTAGCCACTTTCAATACGATAATTGACGTGAAGAACGTGTAGATTGTCCTTAAAATTGGCGTAGGAAAAAGTGGACTTCAACGTCCCGAAGGTGATTCAATGTCCAGATCTTGAGGAGTTGTGCTCTCGAGTTGACGATATTGATGGAGTTACAATGGACTAGTTTTCGAGAATTGAACTGTCCGGGCGTCCGGGCCATTATAGATAGTTTTAGAAGATCCAGAGGTAATAATGAACATTGAAATTCACATGAAGATGCTCAAACAAGAAGAAACTAGCAAATTTTAACAGATTTCCAATATTTCCATATATTTACGAAAAAAAAATTACAGATCGTGAGACACTATTACAGCTGCTATAATATTATGTCTCATTCTGTTAGGACTTTTAATCCCCCCCAACAAAAAACTATTTTGATGTTGTCATTATTATGTCATCCTGGTCATTCGGGCAAGGACATGGAAATTTAATTTTGATAGTGTTGTAGGATTATTGCCCTAGGCCAAATATATTTGTGCTAGGAAATAGATTATGTGTTAAAACATTATTATTTATTCAATAAAGGTTGTTTCTTATATAACTGTGTGTATGGGCTGTGAATGTAAATCTTATATCAACCAAGAATGACACTTCGGGTTCACGTCATCAGAATACGTGATTCTGATAGTAGAACTGTGAACCAATAAATGACATTCTAAACTGTCCCTAGTGATATGTAGGATGTTTATAGAGATAGACATACTTCAGGTAAGGAGCTACATATCCACACTAGTATATTCGCGGGCTGGATTATCATGTTCTGTTGATCATGGACAGAGAGATGTCAAGTTTGGAATATAGGTACGTGTAAGAGACCACGTACTGGACTGACCAGACTGTGAGAATATGCATGGTATATGTCATTAGTGATTCTCATATGAATAGTGTGCTTGTTCCTACGACCTGAGGTCACCATGGATTCCTGTATGTGGAACTCATACTTTAATATGATCCTACGTCATCCGTAATGGGATGATCATTAGGGTCATCATTAGGTATGTACTGAATCATGATGAAAAATGTGAGTGACCAAGATGGGATTTGTTCCTTTCGTCAAGAGGGAGATATCTCTGGGCCCCCTGATGAAGTAGGACTGAAGGAAATGCATGGCCATGCTCAAAATGGATTAACATGTGCTGTTAATATCATTTTGTATTTACTAATTCTAATTCTTGATCAGGAAAGAGACTTTGATCAAACTCAAGGATGACATACTTCCTTGCCTTGTGATCAAGACATATATCGTAGAACAAAAGGAATAAGCAAATGTCTATTCATATATGTTTACAATTGCTGATCATTTCATTTAAGATGGATAGTCATGACATCAGTCTAGAGGTTACTCATGACTTACGATCTTTAGAAGATTGTTGCCAGTGTTAAATTGAACCTACACGGTCACACAATGAACTCCATTCGTACGGGATGAATATACCTCAAAACAGTTATACATATGATGTATAAATTGGTGAACAAAATAATCAATTATTGGATAATTGATTGAACAAAACGATACCATTCCGTTGGCATTGGAATAGTTCCGTTCCCAATGGAATTGATATGAAAGCTGTAATAAACTTAGCTGCCAAGTATTCCGTTATGGAAATACCTATTACGTTGGCAACGGAATAGTTCCGTTGACAACGGAATATGCACAGATTATGATTTTTAGTTATGGTAACTAAGCAATCGTTCGTCTCTCTCTCTAGTATAAATAGAAGGGCAGAGTCTCTCTATTCAACACACAATTCAGTAGCCTTAGAGGCCTTCTAATACACAGAAATAGAGAGAGAGAGTTTTGAGTTATTTTGGGAAAGTATTTCTGGACTCATCTAGTCAAGTCCAGTTATTCCGTGCATCTGAAGATTGACGTGTTCGGTTTCTACCGTTCATAACGCAGCGGAAAAACAAAAACGAAACAAAATCGAATTCGAAACCAAAAAGAAGGATCCGTGAATTGCAATTAAATCAAAGAAAAGTTAATAACTTTGTACCTTCGGATTACGCTTAATCCGTGATGATTGAAAGTGAATTAGGTTGACACTTTTCTTTGCTCGATTCCAAACCGGTTTCCAAATCAATCCTTTGTATGTTTCGCTTAACCACGGTTCCAACCCGAATCACAAATATGCCGCACTTCGCTTCATCCTCTACCGGTATCCACACGAACAACCCGTTTGAACGGATAAAGAACGATATATGCTAGTATTCGTTCTTCATTTTTTCTCACAGAAATAACAAGAGAATAATTTTCGGATTTTTCTCTCCTTTTGTCTCACAAAAGTTGGACGAAAAATATGCCTTTTTTAATATCATTTCGGGGTGTCTATTGTGCCTATATAGTCCATAAGTTTCATATCCTATGTGCATGGTAACTATGTAACCATATATGCAACACACCTTATCATATAAGATGCAGGATTGGATGTGTCACTTGACTATGTAGCTCTTCATACAACTTATCACATAAGTTTTGATTTTTCTGTGTACGTCTCAATAGTTGTTCTTTGTGTGTGACCATGTAGGTTTACTTAATGTTGGCAATAACCACAACAGATTATAAATCATGAGCGGCCTCTAGCAAGACATCATGATTACCCAAATTAAGCAAGTATGGATGATTCGATCAAACCTAATTTATGTTCATGCATTGTATCCCTTTGTTACACGATATCTATATCGTCCATACGGCATGGTATGTTTTAACCTTACGTTGGTCGATAAATATTTCTTGACACCGAATTTGATTGAACATGAAATGACATTAATAACTCCTTATTAATTCACTCGAGCACGGCCGTGTGTTTCTTCAATCAAATCATCAAGAGGCCTAAAGATATCTCTCTCAATTTGTGAGAGGAACAAATCATATCTTAATTAAACTCTTTCCTCCGCATAATTCATTATATACCTAATTATAATCTTTATGACTGCCCGGTTAAAGACGATGTTAGATTATATTAAAGTATAAAATTTCTCATGTAGGAAACTAAGATAATGTCAAGTCTAAGGATTACAGATACATTCTTTACTGAGAATAACTAATGACACGAACCATGTAGTATTGGGTTTCAGACGTGCATAACACAGCAGAAAATAAAAATTTCGTCCAGGACCAATCCGAGGATCCGTGCGTATCGGTTAAATCAAAGAAATAAATTTTAAAGATACCTTTCGGATTATGCTTAATCCGTGACGCTCAAACCATGCGTGTTGTCCATGCGCCTCTAAACCGATTACCGTCCTAACCGATTTTCCGTCCGTCTAGGCCGTCTAGGTCGGATTGTGCGGAATCATCTACCGCACATACAATTGGCCTCCACCGAAATTCTCAACAACCCGTTATCATCTTCTTAGGCCGAATAGATCACAAGCGCCGAAATTACAAACGCCTCTATCGGTATCCACACGAACAAACTTCTTAAAACGGGAAGAAGAACAATATATATGCTAGTAGCTTGTTCTCCTCTTTCATAAGAAAACTCTTCTTATTTTATCTCACAAAAGATGTATATAATTCCTCTCATATAATCACACTCTTTCATTTTGTCATGCAAAAGGAAATCACCCTTTCATAATTTTGTCATACAAATTAGAAAGTATATTTTCTCTCTTTTGTCTCACAAAAGAGAATGAGAAATAATGAGAGAGAGAATGATGTGTTGTATTGTGAATTTGGAGTCCTCTATGTCCTTATATAGATGGGAAGAGTCATGTCTCTTCACACTAAAAGATGTGTATGACATCACTCATCATTATCCATATGCCATCATCTAGACTCTTCTAGATTATATGATCTTTTGTGTTCACAGTCTTTATATACATATATATCACATCTTATCATATAAGATGACAATATATTTTGTGACATTCTTATGCAAATCATCATATAAGTTGCTAGGATTTTCTGCGCCCATTTCAGTTTGTTCTTTGTGTGTGACTCTGTAGCTTCACTTAATGTTGGCAATAGACTTGACAGTCTATAAATAATGAGCGGACTCTAGCAAGCCATCATGACTACCCAAGTTAAGTGAATATCGGTGATCCGATTTACCTAATCAACAATCACATATTTAGTCCCTTTGTCACGCGATATCTATATCGATCATAAGGCATGTAATATGCCATCCTTATATAAATCGATTAATATTTCTTCATCCCAAATTAAACTGAACAAGAACAAATAACATTAATAACTCTTATTAATTCATTCGAGTATAGCCATACATTTCTTCAGTTCAATTCATCAAGAGGCCTAAAGATATCTCTCTCATTTATGAGAGGAACAAATCCCGTCTTGATTGCACTCATCCCTTTGCATGATTCATTGTATACCTAATCATAACCATTATGACCACCCGGTTAAAGGCAGTATTAGATTATATTAAAGTATAAAATTACTCATGTTGGGAACCGAGACAATCTCAGGTCAAAGGACTATAAATACTTTATGTTACAAGAATTGCTAATGACATAAAACATGTAACATTCTTATGGAGGGTCAGTCCAGTATAGGGTCTCTAACATATACTTATCTTAATGACTTGATAACTATTTATCCATGATTAGTAAAACATAATCATCAGTCAACTAATATACTGGTGTACATTTATAGCTTGTATATAAATATATATTTATATGTATCTGCAAGTATATTTGTCTCCACAAATATCCTCTAAATGACCAGGGACAATTTAGAATAGCATTCATAACAATTTATTGTTTTACTATCAAAGTCACGCACTTTGATGACATAAAGCTGAATTGCATATTCATGGTCTATTTTAATTATATTAAAATAACCTATACGCACATATTATATGAAATATCTTAGAATAAATATTATGTTTGTTATTACAATCCATCATCTAGGTCACAAACACTTTAGCCTAGGGCATAACACCGTCAATCTCCCACTTGCACTAGGCCAAATCAACCAAGTATCTCATACTCATTGATCTATGTGGTATCACATACCAGTTGACCTAACATGATCACCATCATTTAAGGGATTGGATTCTTAAATGGATTATCAAACATTGTTATATGCAAATACTTTGTATATTTTTATGCCCACCATAATCTAAGAAAAATATTTTATCCTTCTCAAGTATATAATCATACTCTTGATTATTATTTAGTGACTTTCACTAAGATTAAACTTATGTGTGCTTGTTACACTTAATTCACATCATATGTAATTATGCTCCCACTGAATTTCTTGTCAACATAAGATTTATCTTTAATTTTTGATAAAATCAAACTGTTTGGTTATTTCATCAAATAATAAATATTCACCTAGAGATATTTGCTTTAATTCCTAAATGAATTTATTCAACTTGCAAACTCTTTTCAAAAAATTTTAGGATAGACAAAACTCTCAAGTTGTATCATATACATACTTTCATATGTTTCTATTAAGAAACAACGTCTTGACATCCACTTGGCATCTTTTATAGTCATACTTTGAACACATGCCCAAGAAAATTCTGAAATACATAAGCACGATGACTTGGAAAAATATTATCATAGTCTATGCTATGAGTTTAACTTAACTACAAATCACGCATTATATGTTTGCACATTATCCATGTCGGTCTTTCTTTTAAAACCGTATTTCCATCTGATGGATCAATCAAATTCAAAACTTGATTGTCTGACATAGATTACATCTCAACTTTCAAAGTCTCTAACCATTAGAGCCTTGACTCATCATAGTCTATTAGTAGAATGTGGACTCATCATCTATGAGTACGAAATTTTTATCATTAGACACGAAAAATCTATATTCTTTGGGCCTGCGATAAATTCTAATAGTCTACTTGAATATACTTATGTTATATACTCAGACTCTTCAACATCTTGAGAGTCTAGTTGATTAATTGCAGACTCAATCACTAGTTGAAATCTGAATTAATTTCCATCCGAGAATTACTGTCAGTATGTGGAATTTGAACTTTTCAAATTTACTCCCACTAATTCTTTTGGAAACACTTCTTCCAAAGAGAAATAATTTACGAGTAACAAACACTTTGTTCTCATATTAATTATAGAAGTAATATCCTTTACTTTTCTTAGGATATTCCACAATAAGCACTAATCTGAATAGATGCATGATGCTTCAATTAAGTATCATATCCTCAAATCTTGATAAAAGATAATCTGACACACCTACCAGTCCATATCGCATATGGATTCTTTTACAACTGCTTTAGATGGAATTATATTCAGTATGAACACAATAAGAGCGTAACCCCGAAAGAAATAGAAGATATATTTGACTCATCATAATCGAATTATATCTAATAAAGTTCGATATAGTTATCATGATGATCAAACACTTGGTTCTTGACTCCTCGATCTCATCAAAAAAATTTGATTTTTCGAAGCCAAGTTTTATTCTCTACTTCATTATTTGTAACTTTTGAACTTTTCAAAATATTCAAATTTATTGTTTCAATAAAGCGATGAAGTAGTTTTCTCTAGCACCTTCACTCATTGATGAACATACATCACTATGTATGAGAGCCCATAAGTAACTTGCTTTCACCTTATTTTGTAAAAGACATATATGTCATCTTGTCTAATAAATAAGTTACACATGCTTCAAATGATTCAAAATCAAATGAATTTGAAAATCCATCTTAATGGATTTAATAAATGTTCATCTTATTTAAGTAGATCAAGCGACAATGCTAGATTTAAATTCTTAATATTAATGTTATAGATAGACTTATAATTATCTTGTTCGATATAACACATAAGGTAATTTTTCTATTGGAACATTCCCAAAGAAAATTGACATTTGTGAATGGGGTGAAATTGTTATTCTCAATAATAAATTAATAACCATTCAAAGATAAACTCTAACTAAAGATAATACAAAATTTATTGTCGACATTAAATAATAATTATTTATGTCGGCGATAAGTCCCAAAAGACAATGTAAATAAATGAGTTACTTGAGAAAATGCAACAACTTTTGCTACATTTGTCACTCATATGTTAACATCATATTTACTCAATAGTCTACAACTTTGTCAGCACATTTTCACAAATGTGTGATTCACATCGTGTATCTAATACACATGATGTGAAATAGACAAGTTAATTTCTATAACAAAAATACTTGAAGCGGTAGTCACACTATCCTTTCATTCCCTTTTTCATATCTTCTTGAGAAATTATTTTCAATGAACCGATTCACTGCAAAAGATACTAATTTCTTACCTAAGGCCGAAGCCTCGACAACATCTTGTCCTTATCTTTGGTAGTACTTTTTACGTTCCTTTTAAGCACGAGAACATTATTGACAATACTTGTCCATGTTCATGTTAACGATTATTAGCATCTTATGTTATCTGTCCTTCTCAAGGACTTATTGTGAGACATAAATAGATATACTATTCGATTTGAATAATATGAAAAGACTATTATTCTTTAAATATTTCATATAATGGCTCCCACTATTTTTAATCAAATTCATAACCCTTAATCGCATTGATTCAGAAACTTTCAATCCATGAAGTTTCATAGTGAGACAAGATCCATATTTCAATTAAGACCTAAGTGAGCTTTGGCTCATCGCCCAAAAGTTAACTTATTTAGGTAGGAATAATTCCAATTGTATCTCATACAACTCTTGAACAACATAGGATAAGCATCATATGCCCGACGTATATATCCTATCGTATGCCCCGAGCCCAAGTCTGACTTGATAGCCCAGTTAAGTCAAACTATGTCTAATCATCAGCAAAATAGTACCCAACACACTCAGCTTTCACATGACCTATGTTGGCTCCCATTTCCCGCATTCTCTCCTCCTAAGATTGACCCTACATACCCAGGTTTGGCATGACCTATGGAGGGTCGATCAGACTATCGAGAGATTTAGAATTATGGAAGGCACTTCATGACTTAACATTATTTTGAGGGATTTTATTTAATATTATATGCTATTATGCAATATTCAAAGAACATCACATGTACTAATAGAATAAAGATAATAACGATGATATATCATGGCCATGATCTTTATGAACTAATATAAAGATTTCCTAATATATATCTCATCTCCATGAAATTTTTCTTAGATTGTATATGAAAATCTTATCTCCATGTATAGAAATCGATGAACTCTTTCATCGCCATGATGTGTGGTTAAAAATGAACTTGTCATCTTAATGATGTATTCATGATGGACGATGAACTCCTTCATCTCCATGATGGATGTGTTACGCCTAATGAACTCTTTCATTATATCAACATGTATCAACAAATATATCAAATATAAACATAATCATATTATGTTTCAATTATTTAACCATTTATAAAATATATATATAAGGCTTACGAATGCGAATTCGAGGCGCGGTCATCATTGTCAACATTTGGCAGGTCAAAACTCAATATTTAAATGATTTGGTCAACATTTGACTCGGTCATCGATCAACATTTGACAAGGTCAACAGTCAATGGACAATATTTTGACCAGGTCATGATCAACTTTTGACCAATTTAATGGACAACAGTCAAGGGGTAAATTAGTGTAGTCAACTATCAACAATTAACAGTCAATACAATCAACAGTCAACATAGTTCACAGTCAACACAGTGGGTTAACAGTTAACTGTCAACATGATCAACATGGTCAACACCTGGTCAACTTTGTCAACACACATTTTTCTACACATTAATACATCATAGGCATCTTTTCATGAATTCAATACATCACATGCAACTTTTCATGAAATAATGCATCACATGCACTATTTCAAAAAGGTAATTCATGGTATGCACCCTTTCATGAAGACACAACTATTCAAGAGGTCGCAACTCTTGCGATTGCACCATTTCGGTCGTACCTCTTAGTTGCACATGTCGATTACACCCGTTGGTCGCACCTCTTGGTCGCAACTGTTAGTCGCAACATATTGGACGTGATATTTGGATCATATCCATTGGTCACACCTTTAGTCACACCCTTTGGTCGCACCCATTCGTCGCAACATTATGGACGTGACATTTGGATCGCATCCGTTGGTCACACCCTTTAGTCGCACCCTTTGATCGCATCCGTTGGTCGCAACCTTTCGTCGCGTCTTTTGGATGTGACATTTGAATCGCATCCCTTGGTCACACCCGTTAGTCGCACCTTTTGGTCGCACCCTTTGGTCGTATCTGTTGGTCGCACCCTTTGGTCGCATCCGTTGGTCGCAACCTTTTGTCGCGTCTTTTGGATGTGACATTTGAATCGCATCCCTTGGTCACACCCGTTAGTCGCACCTTTTGGTCGCACCCTTTGGTCACATCCGTTGGTCGCAACCTTTCGTCACGTCTTTTGGATGTGACATTTGAATCGCATCTCTTGGTGACACCCGTTAGTCGCACCTTTTGGTCGCACCCTTTGGTCGCATCCATTGGTCGCAACCTTTCGTCGCGTCTTTTGGATGTGACATTTGAATCGCATCCCCTGGTCACACCCGTTAGTCGCACCTTTTGGTCGCACCCTCTGGTCGCATCCGTTGGTCGCACCCTTTGGTCGCAACCTTTCGTCGCGTCTTTTGGATGTGACATTTGAATCGCATCCCTTGGTCACACCCGTTAGTCGCACCTTTTGGTCGCACCCTTTGGTCACATCCGTTGGTCGCAACATTTCGTCGCATCTTTTGGATGTGACATTTGAATCACATCCCTTGGTCACACCCGTTAGTCGCACATTTTGGTCTCACCCTTTGGTCGCATCCGTTGGTCGCAACATTTCGTCGCATCTTTTGGATGTGACATTTGAATCGCATCCCTTGGTCACACCCGTTAGTCGCATCTTTTGGTCGCACCCATTCGTCGCAACCTTATGGACGTGACATTTGGATCACATCCGTTGGTCACACCCCTTAGTCACACCCTTTGGTCGCAACTCTTGGACTCAACTTTTGGATCGCTTTCCTTGGTCACACCTTTTAGACGCAATCCTTGGTCGTGACCTTTGGATCATATTTCTTGGTCGCAACTCTTGGATGCAACACTTGGACGCAACCTTTGGATCGTATCCCTTGGTGGCATCTTTTGGACACAACTTCTGGATCACGTCTATTCATTGCATCTTTTGATCGCATCTTTTGGACATAACTTTTGGATCACATCCTTTGGTCATATCATTTGGTCGCATTCTTTGGATGCAACTCTTGGATCATATCCATTATTCGCATCTTTTCTATTAAGAATATTCAACACTTGAATACTCTATATGCAAGCCTTATAATTATATATCAAAATTATAAATGGTATCTAAATAGTATATATCACATATATACTGACACAATTTAACCGAAACACGCACGTCGCTCTAATACCACTGTTGGGTTTCAGACGTGCATAACGCAGCGGAAAACAAAAATTTCGTCCAAAACCAATCCGAGGATCCGTGCGTATCGGTTAAATCAAAGAAATAAATCTTAAAGATACCTTTCGGATTACGCTTAATCCGTGATGCTCAAACCATGCATGTTGTCCATGCGCCTCTAAACCGGTTACCGTCCTAACCGATTTTCCGTCCGTCTAGGCCGTCTAGGTCGGATTGTGCGGAATCATCTACCGCACATACAATTGGC
The DNA here is from genome assembly GCA_024447665.1 of Juncus inflexus. Lineage (NCBI taxonomy): Eukaryota > Viridiplantae > Streptophyta > Magnoliopsida > Poales > Juncaceae > Juncus > Juncus inflexus. The sequence goes on along the minus strand of JAJHPC010000008.1, from coordinate 3,097,211 downwards.
CTCCACCGAAATTCTCAACAACCCGTTATCATCTTCTTAGGCCGAATAGATCACAAGCGCCGAAAGTACAAATGTCTCTACCGGTATCCACACGAACAAACTTCTTAAAACGGGAAGAAGAACAATATATATGCTAGTAGCTTGTTCTCCTCTTTCATAAGAAAACTCTTCTTATTTTATCTCACAAAAGATGTATATAATTCCTCTCATATAATCACACTCTTTCATTTTGTCATACAAAAGGAAATCACCCTTTCATAATTTTGTCATACAAATTAGAAAGTATATTTTCTCTCTTTTGTCTCACAAAAGAGAATGAGAAATAATGAGAGAGAGAATGATGTGCTGTATTGTGAATTTGGAACCCTCTATGTCTTTATATAGAGGGGAAGAGTCATGTCTCTTCACACTAAAAGATGTGTATGACATCACTCATCATTATCCATATGCCATCATCTAGACTCTTCTAGATTACATGATCTTTTGTGTTCATAGTCTTCATATACATATATATCACATCTTATCACATAAGATGACAATATATTTTGTGACATTCTTACGCAACTCATCATATAAGTTGCTAGGATTTTCTGCGCCCATTTCAGTTTGTTCTTTGTGTGTGACTCTGTAGGTTCACTTAATGTTGGCAATAGACTTGACAGTCTATAAATCATGAGCGGACTCTAGCAAGCCATCATGACTACCCAATTTAAGTGAATATCGGTGATCCGATTTACCTAATCAACAATCACGTATTTAGTCCCTTTGTCACGCGATATCTATATCGATCATAAGGCATGTAATATGCCATCCTTATATAAATCGATTAATATTTCTTGATCCCAAATTAAACTGAACAAGAACAAATAACATTAATAACTCTTATTAATTCATTTGAGTATGGCCATATATTTCTTCAGTTCAATTCATCAAGAGGCCTAAAGATATCTCTCTCATTTATGAGAGGAACAAATCCCGTCTTGATTGCACTCATCCCTCTGCATGATTCATTGTATACCTAATCATAACCGTTATGACCACCCGGTTAAAGGCAGTGTTAGATTATATTAAAATATAAAATTACTCATGTTGGGAACCGAAACAATCTCAGGTCAAAGGACTATAAATACTTTATGTTACAAGAATCGCTAATGACATAAAACATGTAGCATTCTTATGGCGTGTCAGTCCAGTATATGGTCTCTAATATATACCTATGTTAATGACTTGATAACTATTTATCCATGATGAATAAAACATAATCATCAGTCAACTAATATACTGGTGTACATTTATAGCTTGTATATAAATATATATTTATATGTATGTGCAAGTATATTTGTCTCCACAAATATCCTACAAATGACCAGGGACAATTTAGAATATCATTCATAACACTTTATAGTTTTACTATCAAAGTCACGCACTTTGATGACATAAAGCTGAATTGCATATTCATGGTCTATTTTAATTATATTAAAATAACCTATACGCACATATTATATGAAATATCTTAGAATAAATATTATGTTTGTTATTACAATCCATCATCTAGGTCACAAACACTTTAGCCTAGGGCATAACACCATCATATAGTATTCTCACGGTGGGTCAATCCAGTATATGGTCTCTAACATATACTTACGTTAATGATTTAATAACTCTTATTCATGATCAATAAAACGTGACCATCAGTCAACTAACATAATGATGTCCATTTATAGCTTATCATAAAGTATGTTTGTCTCAAAAACATCCTATGAATGATCAGGAACGGTTTAGAATATATTGGCCTAGGGCATACTACTAACATGAGGTCTTCTGCTTTGAAGACTAGCGAGCGATAAATTTCTTTACCCTAAGAGAAGCAAGGAGTTCGTTCGAGTCGAGCTTCAGGAAGGAGAAGGTTGCAGGTGTGAAAACTTCAGACCTACATCCGTTTTTCATCTCGCAGATCAGGAAGATCCGAGGTATAAATTTTAATAGTTAATCTCGTAATTTTATTCCCTTAACGATGATCCTAGGACGGGTTAAATCCATAGGTTCTGCTGCACATGTAACATATATGGCTATGGATTTCCCAACAAATAAAAACTCAGAAAAAAACTTTTTTGGCCTCTGATCTACTGACGAACATGCAATCACCTATTAAAATTTTTATTTACAAATAAAATCAATTTTAATGTCCATCACTTCATTCTTATTATATAATAAATATAACATGGGAGAAACATTAAAACATGCAACAAAAAAATAACAATAAATACATCACATTGCATATAACAAATCAATGGGAGATAACAATTTACGATCCTTGTGCTCCTATCGATACACTTGATGAATCAGTTGTTGTAATGTTAGTCGTAACCGAACCAAAACTATAATGTGCCAAATAAGCAAACGGGTCAATAGGAGCCTTGATCTCATCTTCTCCTTCTAACATTCTCATTACATCACTCATGCTCGGTCTTTCATCCGGTTTATATTGAACACACCATAATGCGACTTTACACATTCTCTCGGCCTTTTGTTTGCACTTCTCTTCAATTTCCGACTTCTCAAATATTTCATCAATTTGAGCTAGGTTAATTTTTTGCCAAATCCATTTAGGGTACCACTCTTGACTTTGAAGTTCTATGTTGTGGTTTCTCCTCCTTCCAATGAGCTCAAATAAAAGCATACCGAAACTATACACATCACATTTATGTGTTACAGGAAGAGGCATCCAGAGCTCTGGGGCTGCATACCCAGGTGTTCCTCTTGCGCCGGTTAATGTCACATGTGTATTTTCTCGATCAGATAATTTGGCTAGTCCAAAATCGGCGACCTTTGGTGAAAAACTAGCGGTCAATAAAACATTTCCTGGTTTTATATCGTAATGAACTATTCTTTGTTCACACTCTTCGTGCAAGTATCGTATCCCTTTAGCGGTACCAATCGCTATCTCATGTAACTTGTCAAACCCTATTTTTTCCTCACGGTTAAACAAATGTTGTTCTAGTGACCCATTCTCTACATACTCATAAACTAGTGCTTTAATTGACGGTTCGAAACAAAATCCGTAAAGTCTTACAAGATGTATATGGTATGTTCTGCCTATCGTACCGACTTCTGCCATGAATTGCTCTTCGGCCTTCTTTTCCAAATTACTATTTAATACTTTCACCGCTATTAGTACGCCATTTGGTAATTGGCCCTTGTATACGACACCAAAACCACCAGACCCTATCTTTTCCACAAAATTACGTGTGAAAGATCTTAAATTTGATGAGGTAAATTTGATTGGTCGCTCTTTCAAAATTTCATCTAGAAATCTATCCATGCTTCTTAACTCCAATTGAGAGAATCCAAAAGTCGATAATGGCATGTTAGGATTTTCCGTGACATTTGTTGCAGCATTACTATTGTGAGATGTTTCTAGATCACGATATTTGTTTGCCTTTTTTTGCTTTGTGCGGATAGATACCCACTTAAATACAAGTTTTGCAATCACGGTTAAAACAATTGCTCCAACAGTTATTGATACTGAAAAATTGAAATTGAAGATATAGAATTAAATCAAGCTAATATGTGATTTCCAGAAACAGTATTTGTCTAAAATACTTCATTTCTGAATCAGCAGCAGGTGAAATATTTCCTGTGATACTACATTATTAGATTTACTGCAATAGTATTAATCTTTTCATGTCCGATATTTTTTTGTTCTTTATCAAAAAAAAAAAAAAAAAAAACAAAATCGGTTTCTCCTCTTGTTGGTTTTGTTTGAAGTAATAAATTGTTTATGGTCCCGGGTATATTTGAAATGAAAATTAGGTTCATGGGAAGAAAAACAAGAAAATAAAGTTAGAATAGAGAATCCAAATTTCCATTTGCATGTCGTTTTTTCCTGTATAGAAGACTTACAAGAGGATAAATTAAATCTAAGATTAAAGAATGCTCGTGAAAAATAATGGAAGTATTATTATACCAATTATTATGGCCAGAACACCTCCGTCCATTGTGCTGCCTGAACTGGACGATCAACTACTCGTGTTTTGTACTGTTGCTGCTACCATTGTTGGTGCTGTTACTGGCCATATATTACGTGAGAGAGAGAGAGAGAGAGGCCAGTAAAATGAAGCTGATCTTTGTATACATCATGAGCATAGAGTGTGAACAAAAAAAAATATAGAAGAAAAAGAGGCCAGTCAAAGTACGAGGCTGTGATAGGTAAAGCCAGTCTTTCAATAAGAAAAAAAAACATCAATTATATCAATATTGATGGCGGCTCTATTATTAACTCAACAGCCAAGAGAGAGAGAGAGAGAGAGAGAGGCCAGTAAAATGAAGCTGATCTTTGTATACATCATGAGCATAGAGTGTGAACAAAAAATAAATATAGAAGAAAAAGAGGCCAGTCAAAGAAGGAGGCTGTGATAGCAAAAGCCAGTCTTTCAATAAGAAAAAACACAAACATCAATTATATCAATATTGATGGCTCTATTATTAACTCAACAGCCAAATTGAACTTGCCATCTATTCAGTTGGACTTTTCCACCCTCTCTGCTCTTTTCTTTTCATTAAATTCACTTCGGATATTAAGCATTGTTACCTTAACACAAAATTATTTCACAACAATTATAAAAAGTTTCCTAAAATGAAATTGAAATTTTACTCTCTTTAGATATTCCAATTCTTTTAAATAACAATATTATGTGAATATTACACATAATTTGACACAATAATATATTATATAGTCTTATTAGAGCATTTTCTAAATTGTAATATAAATATAAAACAATTACCTAAATCATAGGTGAGGGTTCGAAATCCGTATCGAGCAAAATCGATTTAAAAAAATTTAGAAAAGATATATGAGCTCATTCTAAAAATAACGAAGTAGATGATCACGTATGGTTCTCTCTCATTAAAAATTATCTAAACCATTTGAGAACTCCTATTGACACAAAATATATACAAGATAAAAAAATTAGCTAAACATTTTGGGCAAACATTATCAAAATATAATTTTGTGACAATTTATAATTTTAGATGATACCAACAGTTCAAAGACAATAAAAAAATCGAGCATGTATAAGAATAAAAAATTTACACTAATAAAAAACAGTATAGAATTAATCAAAATATACATGCGTAACAAAAAGGAGTCAGTACGCCATTTTTCAATATAGTAACGAAATGAACTTCTTACCCACGAATGACACGTGTCATCTGTCGGATATTTTGTGGCCATCCCTGAATTGGATACCGTGTGAAGGGTCAAAGAGTTCGATCTTCACTCATTCCATTCAACAAGTTACAGACCAGAAGTAGCCGAAACAAACCAATTTATTGTCATGTTAATGTGAGGGTTAATAAATGGGTGTATATCTCATTGAAATTATGTTGTGGGACTAATATTATAGTACAACCGGAACGATAATAGAAGTAACTAAAAATAGGGGTGTTGTTGGACTTGAACATGCTATCTATCATTAGCAAAGAAACTTAACTCAGCAAAACTAACCAAGGGGCCAAGAATAATAATATGCATTATTTAACAATTTAGCTTTAGTTAAATGTTAATTACTAAATCATATTAATTACTAAATCATATAAATAAATGAGTCATTTTAGCAAATAACTCATACAAATAAATTAATCATGTTAATAAATAAATCATACAAATTAACTAATTATGCTAATAAATAAATCCAACGAAATGAATTAATCATGCTAGTAAATAAATCATACAAATAAATTAATCTTGTTATTAAATAAATCGTAGAAATAAATTAATCATATTAACTCAGGCTATATTTCGAAAAACATTTAATCATATTAATTTGTTACGACATCTGGTATTGCCATTTTTAATAATATCCAGTACATTTCGAAGCGGGGCAACAGTCCCCTAGTTATAATATAATAAATGAGACCTAAAATTAGTTATTAGATACATCGGAGAAGTTCAAAATGTTACCATAGAAAAAATCGTGAACACCTAATATCTGCGTATCTTTAAACCTACTAAAAAAATAATGAAAAGAAAATGATCATATTTTTTAAGGCATCAAAAAAACCTGCTGTAATTTCACAAATTTAGAAAAAAAACAAGGGGACCCTCACGTGTTGCGCGAATTGCTTAAACTACTTGTATAATGAAGATGTGGTTATCATAGTATATATATTATTTTCTTATATTGTGCTTGCTCTGAACTTAGTCTGAATTTAGAGATTAAAACATTTGGTATGAACAACACTTGTTTAATAGTGAGAAAAATACATAATAGTTGTTTAACAGTTAGAACAAATATATAATTCAATGGATATACAAAATATAAAAAGTGCATATATAAAAAATAAATAATATTGTTCATAAAGTACGTTTTCACTTGGTTGTCTACGGCTCCATTACATGTGTTCAGGCTAGAAGTTTTGTAAAATGTATTGCCGTGTTATGAATTATTTTTCGTCAAATTTTTTTCTCTAGAATCTCTAGAAGAGATGGAAAAGAATAACTGGTGGAAACGTAATGATCATACGTCTCTAGCGCATATTAATATGAATAAAAGGATATAATATCATCAAACTAAGGACAACAAACTCCCTCTTTTGATGATTTTCAAAACTATTCCTAAAAAAAGCAAGTTTCATTTCTTCTCCCCCTTTTGGAAAAACATGCAAAAGGAAAACAAACGAGAAGCATGAAACCCGCCTTAATATGTGATCCCTGTAAATCGGGTTAAACCGTCATTTATATTTCACACAATTTAACAAAATAATTTATATTTCCCTATTAATCAATTTACGAGTATGAACGGTAAATGAGTTTAGGGGTCGAATACAAGGAGGTGTGGCCTCAAGAATTAACTAGTCTCAATGATTTATTTCTAGTGTAAAATCTTTTAATTCAAGGGTTATTAGGTAAGTTTTCAAGTTTAAATTCAATTTTCAGTTTTGTCTTAAAAATTCAGCACGTCACACTTTAGTGATTTAAATCGTAACTAGACCAAATAAACTCCGAATCTAACTCACGAGATACTGTTGGAAACTAAAAAGAGAGATCTACGATATGGTTCTTTACTGTTATTATTATTTCATTAAAGATTTTCGAGTTATTTGTAATTCAGTCCAGAACTTTTCTCAGATTCAAAATCGGTTCAGCAACAATTCAGAAAATTATAGAAAAATCACCAAAACTTGAAAATTCCCAAAATTCATACAGAAATTCAATTATAAATATTTAGAACAGCTGTTCAAATCTGGTGCATTTATGTTTTGTATTTTGAGATTTATAATGAAAACTCAGATCTGGATCAAGAAACTAGTTCTGACAGACCAGTTCTCACAAAAATTATAATATCTCCTGATCGGTTTTAACAACTACTATTTTAAAATTCATCTTCAAAATACTTCGAGTAGGACTATTTTTGTATTTTTAGTATTTGTTTTTATATTTTTAAAACTTCAGAAGATACGAAACAGTAAATCTGCACAGAAAGATCAAAAACAGAAAAATTACAAATTTAGAAAATTAATATCTCACAGATTACAAATCGGAATTTGAAAAACTTTGGTTTGAAAATTATCTTCTAAATGAGGACTAAATTTTAAAAACATTCATTTAATTTTTCAGATCATAAATAGAGTCGAAATTAAGAGAAAAATACTGAAAAACAGAGAAAGAACAGCAGCAAGACAGAAACTGGATTAAGGTTCGATTTTCGGTTTACAAATTAGGGATTAATAGGAAATTTATGTGATGTGACAATCATTAACCAGTTAGGGTATAATTCTACAGAAATAGATGATAGATTTGAGCAATCTAAGATAAGATTTACTCAAGAAATTGATTCAAGAACTAGTTCATCTCAAAACAGCCATTTCAAAACAAAACTTGGTCTAAATCCATCACAACTCGAAATTAATCACACAAAGTACTAAGCTAATCCTTCTAAGTGATCAACAAGTCAATGAACTCTAGATTTAATAGATCAATTGATAAAAAATACTAAGCCAAGCAATTTTCCCCAATTTATTTAAAAATATGTGTGTTCATGACAATTCATTAAAATTCAGCAAAATTACAAGAAATTAAAGTAAGATTTCTTGTATATAACTCATAAACTTCCCTCCATATCTAGATCTATTCACAAAAATAAGAATTTCACAAGATTTAATCATTATTACTACAAATTGAGTTCTTGCGATCCAAAATTCAAATCAAGCAATTAAAAGAGAATTGGACTAAACCGAGAGTTGGAAGACCAGCCGGTAGCTCCATCGAGTCAATTTGAAGCTCCAATTGCACCTCGATTCAAGCTAGAATCGACCGATTCGAATTTTCCCCAAATCAGCCCCAAATTGCGCGATTTCACTCAAAAAAGAAAATTAGATCTCAAGAAAGCTTGAAACTCATTAATAGTGGTTCTAGAGGTTAAAGAAGAAGAGTGGACAATGGTGTCTGAGTTAAAAAGAGTGGGAGAATGAGTTCCTTTTAATGGTGAGGCTTGAGGGGTGTTTTAGATGTTGAAATGGACTTGAGAGTCCAATGGTCTGTTTTGAATGGAGAGGAGAGTAGGGGACAAACCAAGACTTGTGATTTGCTCAGGTGGATCAGGAGGTTCCACTGGGGGAATGGACGAAATTTCGTTGAAAATGATTGAGATTTGGCCGAGTATTTGGCGGTTCAAATTTTGCCCTGTTTTGGGCGGAATGCTTCAGATCCGAAATAACCAATTCTTATCGAGCACTTATTTCAAATCTGAAATTCTCACTCATTTGTTGATCATTTTTTGTGTTCTTTATATCATTGAAAAGAGAGAAGAAAGAGAGGAAGAGAATGGAGTTAGTTTCGTATGAAATGGATGTCTGTAGAGTGAGTTATGGACTTGAGAAGTTTCAGCTCGAATTAAGTTATTTCAGTAAAAACAGATTTCAATTCCATTGATCATTGAGTTCAAACTCGATTAACTCACTCAATTCTTCATCACTTTTTGAGTTCTTTATGTGGTTGGAAAGAGGGGAATGAGTAAAAGAGAATGGTGTTGGAATTATGATAAACCGAGATCTGTGAAGGAAATGGTGAGCTCGAGAACACTGCAGCTCGAAATTAGTTATTTTTTGGCTGACAGGATGTTTTTCGCATTTTGCGGACAATTCTGGCCGTTCCAGCGATGGCTACTCATACGGTTGTGCTTGTCTTGTCGAGACGAGTCGAATGGTATTGAGTTTGTTCAATTCTGAGCATTTAAAAAAAATCGCATTTTTGAGAGAGAAAGGGTTGACTTGACTGCGACGGTTGACTTTTCAGTTTTGACCATAATTTTTCGTGTCGCATTTTCTCTATAGGTGTCGCTTAGTTCCAACGTCACGTTCCGATTCGAAACATCATGAAAATAATGGACGTTTCTTCTCTGTTTTGGATCCGAACGTGGTCGGTTAACATATCGGTTGGGTTCAAAAATGACATGAGACAGTGGACATTTTCCTAACATTTTGTGGTCATTTCTTAATCGTTTCAATATTTTCTCTTTTCCACCGACGTTTTCCATCATTTAGGGTTGAAGAAGTATGTTTATGGGGTATTTAAGGATTTTAGGGAGAGTTTGGCCATCTTTGGCCCATTATTTGCGTTATGGTGCTTCTTTTGGAGTTGACTTTCGAATAAGTCCTCCAATTTTTCTTTTCATGGCCTTTTCGCCTACAAAATCACATAAAAATATATTAAGAAGTTTCAAATTAGATTTTACGAATTATGAACATTTTCATACATTTAATGTGAATTATGATTAAATTTGAGATGTTAAAAATCCTAAATATGTGTATAAAAATACACATTACAATCCCCCTCAGGAAGATAAACCATAAATATCTAAAAAAAAAATTCAACATGCACACATGCAATTTACCAAACCCCAAATTATAAATATTATCACAATACCATAATATTACAACACAAGTTCAAAATAAAGTACCATAAATAAGCTTAATATCACACACACCATCATGAAAGTAAATCATAATAATAAGTTTAAAAAAAGTCTTTAACGAAAATAGAGAGCAAAATGCAACTTGAGTTTAGGTTTTGAGTCGAAGAAGGGTCACGGGTTACTCGCCTGGGCCACCAAAATCGGTTGGATTAGGGATTGAAGAAGAGGAGCCGGGAGCGTACTGGCTATTGAATGTCGTAAGAAGAGTTTGAAAAGTATCTTGTTGGACTGTAATATTTACGCAAGCGTAAGCTGCGGAACTTGTCTCGATCACATCTAGGCATTGGAATATTTCTTGATTATCGGCATGAAGAGCTTCGAGATCTTGGGTTTGTTGACGGGCCATATCCTGAGCGAAATGGAATCCAGCACACTCAGCTTTGGCATGACCCATGCTAGACGCCATTTCCTGTGTACCTTCCTTTACAAAGACAATCCCCCATATGCTCAGCTTTGGCATGACCCACATGAAAGACTATCTAAGTACTGAGGGCTTCAGTGATATGGGGGGTACTTCCTTACTTAACATTCTGAAGGATTTTGTTTTTAGATTTATAAATATAAACATCACAGAAACAAGTCAAATATGATATGAGCCTATTCCTCACGAGCGATCATAAGGTTCCTAATCCTAGATCTATCTCCATATTGTACGTGAATCAACAACGTACCCTTCGTTGTGTGTGTGTGAAGATCCAATACCATCTTCCGAAGATTGCGCCAGGATCCTCGTCTAGTCTTAATATAATATCTAACTTAACTATCATATTGCTAGAAAAGGTAGTTTATAATTTTGAACAGTTCACTGGTTGCAATAATTATAACTTTGGACAACTCACTGGTTGCCATAGATATTAAATAAAATACAAGTATTCACACACAGGATTACATCACATAACAATCACAGATCTAAGGCTCATACTATATTTATATAAATAAAATTCCTTGTATAACAAAAATTAGGGTTTCTCGCAAAATCAGTCTTATTCAGTTTAGAACGGAACCATTCCGTTCTGAACGGAATCAGCGCTGAAAATCTCGACAGAAATTCTGCATATTCAGTTCTAAATGGAACTATTTCGTTCGGAACAGAATAACGCTGAAAATTATGTTTCCTTTTATTGTAGTTCAGTTTCCAGAACAAATTCCGAAAAACTATTTTTTCAAAACTCAAGAAAATCATAATATCCAATATATATTCCTAGAAACTATTTCCGTGATGTTTTGAAATAATATTTTCAAAACCCTAAAATTTATTATACTAGAATTTACTAGATTTTAAATATAATCGACGATTATTTCCTTAATGAACGCTCTGATGTCACAGTTGGGGAACCCGCAGCCATGTACGTTACATGCACAGCGGAACCTACGGGTTCAACCTATCCTAGGATCATCGTTAAGGGAATAACAGTACGAGATTATGTTATTAAAATATATACCTCGGATCTTCCTGATTCGGGAGAGAGAAGCGGATGTAGGTCTGAATGAACTTCCATTTTGCTTCCTTCTCCTTCCTGGCTTTTGAAGTTCGACTCGGCGTGTCTCTCAGTAAGACACAGTGTCCTACAAGTGAGCAGGAATGAAGATGCATGACTAAGATCCCAAATGCTTCGGTTATAGGATCTATCAGGTATGCCATGATATGTACTAGACCAGATGTGTCATACTCATTGAGCAGAACAAGCAGGTTTCAGTCTAATCCAGGTGAAAGTCACTGGATAGCTATTAAAAGAATCCTTAAGTGTTTTACTACTGTGGATATGTAGCTTCTTACTTGAAGTATGTTCAGGTAGTATATTCGTAGGCTAGATGATCATATTCTGCTGATCATGGACACAGGGATGTCAAGTCTAGAATATAGGTACGTGTTAGAGAACACGTACTGGACTGACCACACTATGAGAATATGCAAGGTATATGTAATTAGTGATTCTCATATGAATAGTGTGCTTGTTCCTACAACCTGAGAGCACCATGGATTTCTATATGAGTAAACTGCATACTTTAATATGATCTTACGTCATCCGTAATGGGATGATCATTAGGGTCATCATTATGTATGCACTGAATCATGACGAGGAATGTGAGTGACCAAGATGGGATTTGTTCCTCTCGTTAAGAGAGAGATAAGTCTGGGTCCCCGATGAACTAGGACTGAAGGAAATGCATGGCCATGCACAAAATGGATTAACATGTGTTGTTAATATCATTTTGTATTTGTTCAGTCTGATTCTCGATCAGGAAAGAGACTTTGGTCAAACTCAAGGATGACATACTTCCATGCCTTGACATCAAGACATATAACGTAGAACAAAGGGAATAATCAAATGCCTATTCAAATAGGTTTATGATCGTTGATCATTTCATTTAACATGGGTAGTCATGACACCAGTCTAGAGGTTACTCATGACTTACGATCTTTAGAAGATCGTTGCTAGCATTAAATGGAACCTACACGGTCACACAATGAACTCCATTCGTACGAGATGAATATGCATCAAAAACAGTTATACATATGATGTATGAATTGGTGAACGAGGTAATCAATTATTGGATAATTGATTGAATGAAATAGTGCCATTCCGTTGGCAATGGAATAGTTTCGTTCCCAACGGAATATATATGGAAACTATAATAATCTTAGCTGCCAAGTATTCCGTTATGGAAATACCCATTCCGTTGGCAACGGGATAGTTCCGTTGGCAACAGAATAGGCGCAGATTAGGGTTTTAGTTATGGTAACTGAGCAATCGGTCGCCTCTCTCTAGTATAATAGAAAGGCATAGTCTCTCTATTCTATACACAACTTAGAAGCCTTAGAGGCCGTTTATTACACAGAAAAGAGAGAGAAAGTTTTGAGAGATATTCGGAAAGTATTTCCGGACTTGTCTAGCCAAGTCCGGTTATTCCGTTCGTGTGAAGTTCGCGTGGATACGAGTAGAGGTTTTCTATCTTGAGAACTTGCGAGCGATTTGTCTTCATCCCTACGAGAAGAAGGAGTTTCTCGAGCCAAGCTTCAAGAAGGAGTTCTTCCAGCCGAGCGTCAGGAAGGAGTTTCTTGAGCCGAGCTTCAGGAAGGAGACGGTTGCGAGTCAAAATAGTTTAGACCTACATCCATTCTTAATCTCGCGGATCAGGAAGATCCGAGGTGAAAATTTTAATGGCTAATCTCGTACTTTTTTTCCCTTAACGTAGATCCTAGGGCGGGTTAAATCCAGAGGTTCCGCTGTGCATGTAACGTACATGGCTATGAATTTCCCAACGTGGTATCAAAGCGTTCGTTAAGGAAATAATCATCGATTACATATTTAAAATTTAGTAAATTCGAGTATAATAAATTTTAGGATTTTGAAAATATTATTTCAAAACATCATAGAAATAGTTTCTAGAAATATAATATTGGATATTATGATTTCCTGGAGTTTTGGAAAAATAGTTTTTCGAAATCCGTTTTGGAAACGGAACTAAATCAAAAGAAATTAAGAATTTCCAGCAGGTCTCCGTTGAGAACGGAGTACTTCCGTTGAGAACGAAATAGTTCCGTTTAGAACGGAACAGTTCCGTTCCCAACGGAATAACACAGATTTTGCGAGAAACCCTAATTTTCTTATACATGGAATTTAAATATACAAATATGGTATGAGCTTTAGATCTGTGATTGGTCTGTGATGTAATCTTGTGTGTGAATACTTGTAATCTATTTAATATCTATGGCAACCAATGAGTTGTCCAAAGTGGTAATTATGGCAATCTGCGAGTTGTCCAAATTTGTAAAATACCTTTCCTAGCAATCGGATAGTTGTTACGATAGATAATATTTCAAGACTTCAAGGCAAGAGATCTTGGCGCAATTTTCGGAAGAGGGCATTGGATCTTCGCACACACAACGAAGGGTTCGTTGAAGATTACTTCTGCAATCTAGAGATCGATCTAGAATTAGAAACCTCATGATCTCTCGTGAGAATTAAGCTCATACCATATTTAACTTAGTTTCTGTGATGTTTATATTTATAAATCTAAGTAAAATCCTTCAGAATGTTAAGTAAAGAAGTGCCCCCCATGTCACTGAACCCCTCGGTACTTAGACAGTCTTCTATGTGGGTCATGCCAGAGCTGAGCCTATGGAGGATTGTCTTTGTAAGGGAGGGTATGCGGGAAATGACGTCTAGCATGGGTCATGCCAAAGCTGAGTGTGTTGGACTCTATTTCGCTGATAATCATACATGGATAAACTTAACTGAGCAAGCAAGTCGGACTTGGGGCTCAGGACACAAGATGGAATAATGCACCGGGCATATGATTCTCATTCCATAAAAGGAAAGAGTTGTATATGATACAATTGGAAGTGTTTCTACCTAAATAGTTGTGTATTAAGGGTTGCGCCAAAGCGCACTTAATACTCAATGAAATACGGATGTTGACTCACTATGAAACCTCATTCACTTGAAGTTTCTGAATCAATACTACTGAAAGTCGTTGATTTGAAGAAAAATAGTGGGAGTACAATATGAGAAATACAAAAATAAAATAACCCCAATGAATAAATAATAATGGCGCTTTACATTTTAATTTGTAGAAATGACAAATATTAATTCAATTGGGTTGAATTTGCAATCTATCCTTGAGAATGATAAGCTCAATGGGTCTAACTTCCTTTAGTGGTTTATAAACCTGAGAATTGTTCTCAAGGTTGATAATAAACTGTATGTCATAGAAGAGGCTTACCCAGAGGAACCAGAACAGGGAGCCACAAGGGCTGCCCAAGATGTGTATGCTAAATACGTTAAGGATGACACGGAGATAGCTTGTCTCATGCTAGCGACCATGACCTCCGAGCTTCAGAAGCAACTGGAGGACATGGGTGCTTACGATATGATCGTAACTCTCAAGGAAATGTTCCATGAGCAGGCTAGAGTTGAGCACTACAAAGCGACCGTCTCTCTGACTGACACAAAGATGATTGAAGGTTCATCTCTGAGTGCTCATGTACTCAAGATGAAGAGCTATCTTGATCAATTGGAGAGGCTTGGTTCAGCTATGCCCAGAGAATTGGCTGTTGACATAATTCTCGGGTCGTTACCTCCTAGTTTTAAGCAATTCATCATGAACTATAATATGCATCAGATGGAGAAATCCATCACCGAGTTCCACGGGATGCTTAAGAACGCACAGGAAGACATGAAGACAAATGTTGTCAAAGATGTTCTAATGGTTCACAAGAAGAAGGGTAAGAAGACTGGAAACAAGAGCAAGGGTAAAGACAAGGTGTTGCCTAAGCCTAAGATCAAGAAAGACAAAGAGGGAGTTTGCTTCCATTGCAACCAGGTTGGCTATTGGAAGAGAAACTGCAAACTCTATCAAGATGAAATCAAGAAGGGTAGTGTGACTACCACCTCAGGTATGTTTGTTATTGAAATTAATTCACTTACTCCTAAATCTTGGGTATTTGATAACGGATGTGGTACTCACATTTGTAATGATGTGCAGGGACTACAAAGGAGTAGAAGATTAGCTAAGGGTGAAGTCGACCCTGCGTGTGGAAATGGAGCAAGAGTTGCTGCATTAGCCGTAGAAACTTATTTATTGACTTTGCCTAGTGGACTTGTATTAGTACTTAATAATTGTTATTTTGTACCGGCTATGATCAGAAATATTATTTCTATTTCTCGTCTAGCTTTGGATGGTTATAAATTTGTTATTGAGAATAATAATTGTTCTATCTTAAAAGAAAATTTTTTCTATGAAAATGTTCTATTAGAAAGAAGTCTTTACGTGCTAGATCTTAAGAAAGAGAATTATAAGTCCATATATAACATTAACACTAAACAATTTAAACCGAATGACTCAAATACGAAATACCTCTAGCACTGTCGCCTAGGCCATATAAATGAGAAACGCATTTCTAAATTCCACTCTCATGGACTTTTAGACTCATTTGAGACGTGCGAGTCTTGTTTACTTGGCAAGATGACTAAGAAATCCTTCACAAATCTTGGTGAAAGGGCCAATGACTTATTAGAACTCATACATACTGATGTATGTAGACCAATGAGTATGCCGGCTAGAGGTGGGTATCGGTACTTCATAACTTTCACGGACGACTTCAGTAGATATGGTTATGTCTACCTAATGAAGCACAAGTCTGAATCCTTTGAAGTGTTCAAAGAATTTAAGAATGAAGTACAAAATCAACTTGGCAAGAAGATTAAAGCACTTCGATCTGATCGAGGAGGCGAATATCTGAGTCAGGAATTTCAGGATCATCTCAGAGAATGTGGAATAGTTTCACAACTGACTCCTCTAGGAACTCCTCAGTGGAATGGAGTGCCCGAAAGGAGGAATCGAACCTTATTGGATATGGTTCGATCCATGATGAGTCAAACGAGCCTTTCAATGTCTTTCTGGGGTTACGCTCTTGAGGCTGCCACATTCATACTGAACAGGATTCCATCCAAAGCGGTTCAAAAGACGCCATATGAGATGTGGACGAGGAAAAACCCAAGTTGTCTTTTCTTAAGATTTGGGGATGTGAGACTTATGTCAAACGTCAGTTTCCCGATAAACTCCGACCCAAATCTGACAAGTGCCTATTTGTGGGATATCCTAAGGAAACTAAGGGATATTACTTTTACTACCCATTGGAGAACAAAGTGTTTGTTGCTCGCAATGGAGCCTTTTTGGAAAGAGAATTTGTCTTTATGAGAAGCAATAGGAGCAAAGTACAATTCGAAGAAATTTGAGACCCACCTATAGTTACAGAACCTATGATGGAGGAACAAACAAGCTCTCAAGGAGTTGTTGAGCTTGAAACACAACAGACTCAACGTAGGTCTAGTAGGATTCGTCATGGGCCCGAGAGATACGGATTTCTCCTGTCTAATGATGATGACGTGACATTCATATATGATGAACCCACGTCCTACCAAGATGCTATGAAGAGTCCCGACTCTTAGAAATGGTTAGAAGCCATGAGAGCCGAGATGCAATCCATGCAAGACAATCAAGTTTGGAACTTGATTGATCCATCCGAAGGCTTGAAAACCATCGGAAGTAAATGGGTCTTTAAGAAAAAGACTGACGTGGATGGAAAGGTACAAACCTACAAAGCAAGGCTTGTGGTGAAAGATTTTGAACAAGTTCATGGTATTGACTATGACGAAACTTTCTCACCTGTACCTATGCTTAAATCCATCAGAATTCTATTAGTGATAGCCGCATATTATTACTATGAAATATCGCAAATGAATGTCAAAACAGCTTTCCTAAACGGAAATCTAACCGAGGACGTGCATATGATACAACCCGAGGGTTTTGTCGATCCTAAGAATTCTGGTAAGGTTTCCAAGCTTCAGAAATTCATCTATGGATTGAAGCAAGCATCTCGAAGTTGGAACCTTCGTTTTGATGAAGTCATCAAAAGTTCTGTTTTTACCAAAAGTGAAGGTGAGCCTTGTGTTTACATGAAGTTCAGTGGGAGTACGGTAGTATTCCTGGTGTTTTACGTAGATGACATATTACTCATGGTAAATGACATCCCAACATTATTGAACGTCAAGAAATGGTTGGGAGATAATTTCTTGATGAAAGACCTAGGAGAAGCCTCCTACGTGTTAGGAATCAGCATATATGGAGATAGATCTAGAAGGCTTATAGGTCTGAGTCAAAATACATCCATAGACAAGGTCATGAAACGGTTCAGAATGCCAGAATCCAATAAAGGATTTTTGCCCTTGTCATATGGCGTGTCTCTCAGTAAGACACAGTGTCCTACAAGTGAGCAGGAATGAAGACACATGACTAAGATCCCATATGCTTCGGCTATAGGATCTAGCATGTATGCCATGATATGTACTAGACCAAATATGTCATACTCGTTGAGCGCAACAAGCAGGTTTCAGTCTAATCCAGGTGAAAGTCACTGGATAGCTGTTAAAAGAATCCTTAAATACTTACGAAGAACTAAGGACCTGTTTCTAGTCTATGGAGGTCAGGAAGGCGAGCCAGTTGTAAAGGGTTATACCGACGCAAGCTTCCAGACAGACTCAGATGACTTCAGATCGCAATCTGCTTATTTATTTTCCCTAAATGGAGGCGCAGTGACATGGAAGAGTTCCAAACAATGTAACGTAGCAGATTCTTCAACGGAAGCAGAGTACATATCCACTGCAGAAGCGGCTAAAGAGGTTGTTTGGATAATGAACTTTTTGGAGGAGCTAAGAGTAGTTCCGAGTATCTCGGAATCCGTGGATCTATATTGTGACAACAATGGAGCGATTGCACAAGCAAAGGAACCGAGATCTCACCAAAAGTCAAGCACATACTGTGACGGTTCCATCTAATCAGAGAGATCATACAAAGGGGTGATGTTAAAATGTGTAGAGTGCCATCAGACGACAATGTCGTCGATCCATTAACTAAACCACTCCCGCAAGCGAAACATGACGGTCATATTAGGTCAATGGGCATAAGATGCTTAGAGTTGTCCTAGTGCAAGTGGGAGACTGTAGGATTAGTGCCCTAGGCCAAATGTATTTGTACTAGGAAATGGATTATGTATTAAGACATTATTATTTATTCAATAAAAGTTGTTTCTTATATATATGTGTGTATGGGTTGTGAATGTATATCTTATATCAACCAAGAATGACACTTCGGGTTCACGTCGTCAAGAATACATGATTCTGATAGTAGAACTGTGAACCACTAATGACATTCTAAACTGTACCTAGTGATATGTAGGATGTTTATAGAGATAGACATACTTCAGGTAAGAAGCTACATATCCACACTAGTATATTCGCAGGCTGGATGATCATGTTCTGCTGATCATGGACATAGAGATGTTAAGCCTGGAATATAGGTACGTGTTAGAGAACACGTACTGGACTGACCACACTATGAGAATATACATGGTATATGTCATTAGTGATTCTCATATGAATAGTGTGCTTGTTCCTATGACCTGAGGTCACCATGGATTCCTGTATGTGGAACTGCATACTTTAATATGATCCTATGTCATCCGTAATGGGATGATCATTAGGGTCATCAGTAGGTATGAACTGAATCATGACGAGGAATGTGAGTGACCAATATGAGATTTGTTCCTCTCGTCATGAGGGAGATATCTCTGGGCCTCCTGATGAACTAGGACTGAAGGAAATACATGGCCATGCTCAAAATGGATTAACATGTGTTATTAATATCATTTTGTATTTACTCAGTCTAATTCTCAATCAGAAAAGAGACTTTGATCAAATTCAAGGATGACATACTTCCATGTCTTGTGATCAAGATATATATCATAGAACAAAAGGAATAAGAAAATGTTTATTCAGATAGATTTATGATCGCTGATCATTTCATTTAACATGGGTATTCATGACATCAGTCTAGAGGTTAATCATGACTTATAATCTTTAGAAGTTCGTTGCCAGCGTTAAATGGAACCTACACGGTCACACAATGAACTCCGTTCGTATGGGATGAATATGCCTCAAAACAGTTATATATATGATGTATGAATTGGTAAACGAGATAATCAATTATTGGATAATTGATTGAATGAAATAGTGCCATTCCCTTGGCCACGGAATAGTTCCGTTCCCAACGGAATATATATGGAAACTATAATAACCTTAGCTGCCAAGTATTCCGTTATGGAAATACCTATTCTGTTGGCAACGGAATAGGCGCAGATTAGGGCTTTAGTTATGGTAACTGAGCAATCATTCGCCTCTCTCTCTAGTATAAATAGAAGGACATAGTCTCTCTATTCTATACACAACTTAGAAGCCTTAGAGGCCGTGTATTACACAGAAAAGAGAGAGAAAGTTTTGAGAGATATTCGGAAAGTATTTCCAGACTTGTCTAGCCAAGTCCGGTTATTCCGTTAGTGTGAAGTTCGCATGGATACGAGTAGAGGTTCTCTATCTTGAGAACTTGTGAGCGATCTGTCTTCATCCCTAGGAGAAGAAGGAGTTTCTCGAGCCAAGCTTCAAGAAGGAGTTCTTCGAACCGAGCGTCAGGAAGGAGTTTTGAGAGCCGAGCTTCAGGAAGGAGACGGTTGCGAGTCAGAATAGTTTAGACCTACATCTGTTCTTCATCTCGCGGATCAGGAAGATCCGAGATATAAATTTTAATGGCTAATCTCATTATTCCCTTAACGTAGATCCTAGGGCGGGTAAAATCCATAGGTTCCGCTGTGCATGTAACGTACATGGCTATGAATTTCCCAACAAAAATGACTTTCACAAATTCAACCGAATCAATAAGATGCCACGAATCATTTCGTCCTCTATCAATATCCACGAATCATTTCGTCCTCTATCAATATCCACACGAAACAATCCCTTTAAATGGATGAAGAAAGAATATGCTAGTCTCTGTTCTTCACGTTTTGAATCATAGAAAATTCCAAAGAGAAATTCGAAATTTTCTCTCTTGTTTCTTTCTCTCTCTTTTGTCTAACAAAATGGAATGAGAATTATGAATAGCATAGACTCAAATCTGAGAGCCTTTTGGATATATATAGTCCACATTTTCAAAGAAGAGCCGTTGCTCATTTAATCCTATGTACTTAGTTACTATGTAACCATATATGTAACACATCTTATAATGTAAGATGTAGGATTATATGTGGCAATATCTATATAACCTTTTATATAACTTATCACATAAGTTATGATTTGATGTGTATATTTTAACGGTTGTTCTTTATATGTGACCCTATAGATTTACTTAATGTTGGTGATAATCATAACTGATTATAAATCATGAGCTGTGTATTGTATCCCTTTGTTACACGATATCTATATCCGTCATAAGGCATGGATTGTGTCAACCTTATGTATTACGATAACGTTTCTTGATCCTGAATTTGATCGAACTATGAATGGCATTAATAACTCCTTATTAATTCATTCGAGGAAGGCCGTGCATTTTCTTCAATCAAACTCATCAAGAGGTCTTAAGATATCGCTCTCATTTATGAGAGAAACAAATTCTATCTTAATATATCTCATTCTTCCGCAAGTTTCATTATGTCCCTAATCATAACCTTTATGGTTACCCGGTTAAAGGTAACATTAGATTATGTTAAAGTACATAATTCCATATGTAGGAAATCGAGATAATCTCAAGTCTAAGGACAACAATACTGTTGATGAGACATACCAACGACAAGAACCATGTGGTATTCTCCTGGTGGGTCAATCCAATATATGTTCTCCAACATATATTTATGTTAATGATTTAGTAACACTTACTCATGATCAGTAAAATATGACCATCAATCAGCTAACATAGTAATGTACATTTATAGCATACATACTTAAATAAATATATTGTATATGATTTCGCAAGTATATTTGTCTCCACAAATATCATATAAATGGTCAGGGATGGTTTACAATATGTTTTTCATACTACTCTATAGTTTTACAATCATAATCACATATTCTGATGATACTAAGGTGAATAACATATTCAAGATTTATTTTCAATCAAAAGAATAAAATAACCAATACGCACTTTATTAAATATCTCTAAATAAATACTTTTGGGAAATCCACATCCATGTACGTTACATGTGCAACGGAACCTATGTATTTAACCCGCCCTAGGATCTATATTAAGGGAATAAAAGTACGAGATTAACTATTAAAATTTATACCTCAGATCTTCCTAATCCGCGAGACGAAGAACGGATGTAGGTCTGAACCTTTCTAACTTGCAACCTTCTCCTTCCTGAAGCTCGACTCGCAACCTCCTTGCTTCTCCTAGGGATGAAGATTGATCGCTCGTAAGTTCTCAAGATAGAGAACCTCTACTCGTATCCACGCGAACTTCAGACGTACGGAATAACCGGACTATGCTAGACAAGTACGAAAATACTTTCCGAAAAACTCTCAAACTTTCTCTCTCTTTTCTATGTAATAGACGGCCTCTAAGGCTTCTGAATTGTGTGTCGGATAGAAAGGGGCTACCCCTTTATTTATACTAGAAAGAGGGGTGAACGAATGGCAACTTTCGTTAAGGAAACAAATCCTGCCTGCTGCATGAACAGTAATTGCTGCTTCGAACGGACCATCGTTTCCATATAAACGATGTTTGTCCGCCAAGCAAATCAGCACATACCATATGTGTTCCATTCGAATGCGTGAACAGTAATTCCTATGCGTGAACAGTAATTCCAGAACAATCAAATATCCAATATTTGATTTATTCTTTCGCCCATTTATACATCACATGTATAACTGTTATTGAGGTATTTTCATCCTATACGAATAGAGTTCATTGTGTGACCGTGTAGGTTCCATTTAACGCTGGCAACGATCTTCTAAAGATCATAAGTCATGAGTAACCTCTAGACTGATGTCATGACTACCCATGTTAAATGAAATGATCAACGATCATAAACCTATCTGAATAGACATTTGCTTATTCCTTTTGTTCTACGATATATGTCTTGATCACCAGGCACGGTAATATGTCATCCTTGAGTTTGATTAAAGTCTCTTTCATAATCGAGAATTAGACTGAGTAAAGACAAAATGATATTAACAACACATGTTAATCCATTTTGAGCATGGCCATGCATTTCCTTCAGTCCTAGTTCATCAAGGGGGCCCAGAGATATCTCCCTCTTGTCGAGAGAAACAAATCCTATCTTGGTTACTCACATTCCTCGTCATGATTCAGTGCATACCTAATGATGACCTTAATAATCATCCCGTTACGGATGACGTAGGATCATATTAAAGTATGCAGTTCCACATGTAGGAATCCATGGTAATCTTAGGTCGTAGGAACAACCACACTATTCATATGAGAATCACTAATGACATATACCATGTATATTCTCATAGTGTGGTCAGTCCAGCACGTGTTCTCTAACACGAACCTATATTCCAGACTTGACATCCCTATGTCCATGATCAGCATATTATGATCATCCGGTCTGCGAATATACTAGTGTAGATATGTAGCTTCTTACTTGAAGTATGTTTATCTCTATAAACATCCCACATATCATTAGGGACGGTTTAGAATGTCATTTGTTGGTTCACAGTTCTACTATCAGAACCACTTATTCTGATGACGTGAACCCGAAGTGACATTCATGGTTGATATAAGAAATTTACGTTCACAACCCATACACACAAATATATAAGAAACTACTTTTATTTGGCCTAGGGCACTAGTCCTACAAATACAATGTTTGATTTACACAACAGATACAACTATGTCTCATGTACATATACCTAGGGCATAAAACCAACAGTTACATGGAAGCTACTCTATTTATAGAGTTTAAGCTAGTAACTACTCTACTCTACAATCCAAACTATATACCCTACAATCATTCTCCTACAATGCTATGCTATATAAAGTACAAGGACTCTATATATACTACTACTCTAACACCCCTCCCCCTCCTCAAGACTAGACGTGTCTGAACATGGTGAGCTTGTCGCATAGTCTAGTGAAACAAGGTGCATGTACAAAATGATAGTCAATCCTGATATGTTTTGTACTTGCATGGAACATGGGATTGATTAAGAGTTATGTTGCACCAATGTTATCGCACCAAAGGATTGGGACTTCCTTTTGGAGAATTTGGAGTTCGCATAATAGAAATTGGATCCACACAAGTTCGGTGATAGCCATTGTAAGGCTGTAATATTCCGCTTCGCTGTTAGATCGAGCTACCGTTGCATGTTTCTTTGCGCTTCACGAAACTAGGTGTCGGCTGGTGAGTGCATGAATTGAGATAATTTGTTTACCGCAAAGGTAATTTTTTGTCGTGTGATTGTCACATATTGAAACATGTCAACCGTGCTTCGATGGAGTTTTGGATCCTCCATTGGGTTTTCTTGTAGTTTGGAGAGTTGTTCTCCGGCAGCCATGGGTGAAGAGCATGGTTTGGCACCTGCCATCTTGGCCTTCTTAAGAAGATTAAAGATATGTTGGGGTTGAGATAGTAGAACCCCGTCTTCCACCCTTTGTGCCTCAATGCCGAGAAAGTAGTGAAAAGAGCCAAGATCTTTCAAGGATAATTGCTTGTTTAGATCCAGGATGACTTGCTCGACGGAAACTGGATTACTGCCGGTTATGAGGATATTGTCCACAAAGACTAAGATTAGTAGAAGTTCATTGTCTTGAAACCGAATAAAGAGAGAAGTATTGGTTCGAGAGCCAACAAAATCAAGACTGAAGAGAGCATGTTTTACCTTTATGAACCAAGCACGTGGGGCATTGTTTGAGCTCGTAAAGAGCCTTTTTGAGGAGGCAGACATGGTTCGACCTTGAGTCATCGATAAAGCTAGGGGGTTGTTGCATGAACATTATTTCTTCGAGATCCCTGTTGAGAAAGGCATTGTTTACGTCAAGTTGTTGCATTCGCTAGCCTTACGATAAGGTTGTAGGATTAGTGCCCTAGGCCAAATGCATTTGTGATAGGAAATGGATTATGTATTAAGACATTATTATTTATTCAATAAAGGTTGTTTCTTATATATCTGTGTGTATGGGTTGTGGATGTAAATCTTATATCAACCAAGTATGACACTTCGGGTTCACGTCATCAGAATACGTGATTCTGATAGTAGAACTGTGAACCAACGAATGAAATTCTAAACTGTCTCTAGTAATATGTAGGATGTTTATAGAGATAGACATACTTCAGGAAAGAAGCTACATATCTACACTAGTATATTTGCAGGCTCGATGATCATGTTTTGTTGTTCGTGGACATATAGATTTCAAGTCCGGAATATAGGTATGTATTAGAGAACACGTACTGGACTGACCACACTATTATGATCTTACGTCATCCGTAATAGGATGATTATTAGGGTCATCATTAGGTATGCACTGAATCATGACGAGGATTGTGAGTGACCAAGATGGGATTTGTACCTCTCGTCATGAGGGAGATATCTCTGGGCCCCCTGATGAACTAGGACTGAAGGAAATGCATGGTCATGCTCAAAATAGATTAACATGTGTTGTTAATATCATAATATCATTTTGTATTTACTCAGTCTAATTCTCGATCAAGAAAAAGACTTTGATCAAACTCAAGGATGACATACTTCCATGCCTTGTGATCAAGACATATATCGTAGAACAAAAGGAATAAGCAAATGTCTATTCAGATAGGTTTATGATCGCTGATCATCTCATTTAACATTGGATAATCATGACATTAGTCTAGAGATTACTCATGACTTGCGATATTTAGAAGATCATTGCCAGCGTTAAATGGAACCTATACTATCACACAATGAACTCAATTCGTACGGGGTGAATATGTCTCAAAATAGTTATACATATGATGTATAAATTGGTGAACAAAATAATCAATTATTGGATAATTGATTGAACAAATCAGTGCCATTCCGTTGGCAACGGAATAGTTTCGTTCCCAACGGAATAGATATAGAAATTATAATAACCTTAGCTGCCAAGTATTCCGTTATGGAAATACCTATTCCATTAGCAACGGAATAGGCGCAGATTAGGGTTTTTAGTTATGGTAACTGAGCAATCATTCACTTCCCTCTCTAATATAAATAGAAGGGCAGAGTCTCTCTATTGTACACACAATTCAGAAGCCTTAGAGACCGTCTATTACACAGAAAAGAGAGAGAATGTTTTGAGAGATTTTCGGAAAGTATTTCCGGACTTGTCTAGCCAGGTCCGGTTATTCCGTGCGTTTGAAGTTCGCGTGGATACGAGTAGAGTTTCTCTGTCTTGAGAACTTGCGAGCAATCGATCTTCATCCCTAGGAGAAGCAAGGAGGTCGCGAGTCGAGCTTCAGGAAGGAGAAAGTTGCATGTCAGAAAAGTTCAGACCTACATCCGTTCTTCGTCTCGCGGATCAGGAAGATCCGAGGTATGAATTTTAATAGTTAATTTTGTACTTTTATTCCCTTAATATAGATCCTAAGGCGGGTTAAATCCATAGGTTCCGATGCGCATGTAGCGTACATGGCTATGGATTTCCCAACACTCCTAGGGTAATGAAACTGATTGCTCGCTAGTCTTCATAGCAGAAGACCTCTACTCGTATCCACGTCGAACTCCGAATCATCGGAATAATCAGACTCGGCTAGACGAGTTCGGAAATACTTTCAGGAGGCTCTCTCTCTCTTTCTCTCTGTATTACGGCAGCCTGGATGCTCCGTAATGTGTGTCTAATAGAGGGGGACTGTCCCTCTATATATACTAGAGAGGGAGGTGTAGGATTGCTTAGTTACCAAAACTAAAACCATAATTCCAGCGCTTATTCGTTTCCAACGGACGTACTCCTTTGCCAACGGAATAGGGTTTCTTAATCTGAAAAGTTGACTGCCGAGAAATTGACTGAGTTCTGTTGCCAACGAAATTGTTCCATTGGTAACGAAACTTCCGTTGGCAACGGAACTGTTCTGTTGCCAACGGAACTATGCTGATATTTACACAATCATTCATATCAATCATCCAATGATCGATTATTTCCTTCACGTATTTATACATCATATATATAACTATTTTGAGAGCATTTTTTCCCGACTAGACGTTCTATGTGTGAAAGTGTAGGTTCCATTACATATGAGAATCCATGGTGACCTCAGGTTGTAGGAACAAGCACACTATTCATATGAGAATCACTAATGACATATACCATTCATATTCTCATAGTGTGGTTAGTCCACTACGTGTTCTCTAACATGTACCTATATTCCAGACTTGACATCTCTATGTCCACGATCAGCAGAATATGATCATCCAGCCTGCGAATATACTAGTATGGATATGTAACTTCTTACCTGAAGTATGTCTATCTCTATAAACATCCTACATATCACTAGGGACAGTTTAGAATGTAATTTGTTGGTTCACATTTCATGTAGGATTAGGGCCCTAGGCCAAATATATTTGTGCTAGAAAATATATTATGTATTAAGACATTATTATTTATTCAATAAAAATTGCTTCTTATATATCTTGTGATGAACCATTCTCCGATTGTAGGCTTCTGGAGTGAATTTGAGGTTGAGGAAACACTCCTTGTGACTGGACTCCCTTAGATTTTCTGTCCAGAGTCATCGTGTCCAGAGTCATCGTGAGCTGATCTGAGGCACAAAACGAGTCGAAAAGACTGAATCTTGACAGGTTGCAGTTGAATTTGTTGTTGATTTTTGTCGAATTTTCTTGATTTGTGGTTAATTCGATCTGATTATCTTCAAGACGGATCGATCTCCTTCCGATTAGATTTGAAATTCTTCAATTTGATCATAATTGATCAATCCTTAGCAGATTGAGTCAATTTTGGATCGAATTGAACAGGAGAACCCCAATCGGTCACCTTTACAACGTCTCTGATCTCCCAATCTCTTCAACACTTATCCTCTTAACTGAGATACTAAATTCTTGGCTGATTCTTGATAGATTGTAGCCAGAATTCAATCAAAAAATTAGAATATAATCCCTCTGAATTAGCTAAATTGGAAATATTATATGATTCAAGAAGCGCAAGATTGCTGCATTCTTGAATGTGGGAAGTAGATTTGAGAAAGAAAAAGAAGAGAAAAGTCTCTGAATTAGCTAAATTGGAAGGATTTAATGATCAAGAAGCGTAAGATTGCTGTATTCTTGAGTTTGGGAATTGGATTTGAGAAAGAAAAGGGAGAAAAGTAGGTATTATTTGCGGAAGTAAAAGGATTGCTTTAATACCATGATAGATGTGAAAATGAAAGAGAGTGAGGAGAGATTTTGAATTATTGTATTAGAATGATTAGAATTAATTGATTGATTAAATACATGGAACCTACTCTACTCTACAATTCAAACTATACACCCTACAATCATTCTCCAACAATGTTTTGTCATACAAGGTACAAGAACACTATATACACTACTACTACTCTAACAGCTACTCACCAATCAAATCAATTGGATCTCATTTCTCCTCTTAATCGCCATGGACATTTCTCTCGTTTTCCTCCTCCCAACCTCAGACTAAAACTAATGAGATGAGAGGAAAACCGAACAAGGAAGAAAAATGTGAACTGATATCTACTGGACCTAGTATACCGTGCATAGAACACTTTGATGAAAGATGACGTGTCAATACATTATTTAGCCTCATTGCATCCTATTTTGGAGTTGACGGTTTTCAAAAGATTTCTGCATTATTTTACGCAAATCCTTTTGGTTCCAACAAAATTTTTTCTGTGCATTACTTTTCACTTATTTTAATAACATTATTCAAAATAAAACAATATTATTAGAGCAAACATATCATGCAAAAGAACATGAGAAACAAAAATAGTTAAAAAGGTTTCAATCCTTCACTAATGTTAATGTCAATTAATGCAAAACACAGATTTCTGCATTATTTTAGGCAAATCATTTTGGTTCCAACAAACATTTTTCTGTGCATTACTTTCCACTATATTAATAGCATTATTCAAAATAAAACAATATTATTAGAAGAACCATCTCATCATCATGCAAAAGAATATGAGAAACAAAAAGAGTTTAAAAGTTTCAATCCTTCAAATTACTAATGTTAATTTCAATTAATGCAAAACACAACCGTAGTTCACACATCATCACTAAAATAGTACCACTGAAAATCAACCTAAAATAGAATAGAAAACCTAAATGCACAAACTAAGCAGAATAAATAACAATGAAGGTTCAACATAACTCCTCCAAATAATACCATCTAAACTTCCAGTATACAAAACCACAAACACTAAAATCAATTTAATTTCCCGATTAAATATTTCGAAAAATTAATTAATTTAAATCATTATTTTGCGGCTTTCCCTCTGCCTCTGCCTCGACCTGAAACGACTCTCTTCCTGCCCTTTCTAACAGGCACCACATCAGCTTTTAGGCTTTCTGTTTTTTGGGTTTCCATTTCGGTACCAGTACCGGTACTTGAAGCCAGACCTCCATTTGTTGACGACTCGAATTCTGATTCCATGTTTGATTTTTCAGCCACACTGAAAATAGGGGAAGAAATAGATTTGAATTTAAAATATACAAACTAGTGCCCTATGGCAAGTTTTTATTGGTTGAAAAAGTATATGTACCCATTTTTGGAGTTTTTATTGGTTGATTCATGTAAGCTGTTTGTTTTATTAAGATCTATTTCACTTGGCCTCGCCTCTATAAATTATTTAACACGATAAATAAATAAAAAATAATATATAGGAAAAATAAATAAATAAATAAATAATGGGAAATATTACCAGAGACAGCATTTGGTTCTTTAAGACCTTCATCTGAAGGGATTTGTTCATCATTTTTCTCACTGAAAATACAAATGTAATATTATTTGTTTATTAAGATCAAGAATTCAGTGCTGCACCAAACAAAAACACATTTATTTGTATAAGAAAAAATAATAAGTTGACCTGGCTGTAACTGGATCCGCAGCCTCCAATATAACTGCTTCTGAATTAAAAAATACGTATATAAAATACGAATATTAATAAATAGAATCTACAAAAAAGATTATTTTTTTCATACAAAACCCTGTATTTAATCACTATATCTTAATTTTCACCCAATTAAACTGTAATTTTTATCAACATATTAAATTTTCTAAATAATAGTATATTACCAGCATTTTCTTCACTTGTCTTCTGATTGATACCATCTTGCATCAAACCCTAAAGAAAAAAAAAGGAAAACAATAACCAATATTAATAAAAACAGTACAAAATCCTTTCTAAAAGAGAAAATTTGCAAAATAACCCATACAACTTACATTATTCTCACAAATAGGCCCTTGAGTCTCAGTTTGTTCTCCAACTGGGTTTCCTTCATTTTGCTTTCCTCCTAAAAACAAACACCCAATGTTAAAATAAAATATATTAAAAAATATCCATTAATTTACTGAAACTAAATAAATAATTGTACTTATTTACCAATATCAGTTTCAAATAATTTTGAACTGGAATCGGTTTGAATCAATCTGGACCGGATCCTTCTAGAAGAATCCTCAAGTGGATCCCACAATCCAGTAGAGAGAAAATCCCTTTTCAATCCCTGAATATTAAATTAAAAAAACATCGATCAAATAATATAATATAATAAAGCATTTTTCATTTTTGGAAATATGCTCATACAGAACAGTATTAAGCTCCAATTAGGCAACTAAGTCTCAAATAAACAGCAAACAAGCAATTATATAAAATAAACTGAATTCACAATAGGGTTGAAATTTGAAATTAATTCCAGTATTAGTATTAGTATTAGTATTAAGTATTAGTATTAGTATTAGTATTAAGTATTAGTATTAGTATTAGTATTAGTATTAGTTAGTATTAGTATTAGTATTAGTATCAAGTATTATACTTGTTTGGTGCATAATTAATCATATCCAAGGACTAATTACAATATTTATCATCATTTTTCAATTACCTTTGAAGAAGAGAGAGAGTAATTGAAGGAAGAGGACGGTGCGAGCGTGATGTCATCGCTAAACCTGCAGGGCCTGCTCAAAGGGACAGGTGGTGTCTTGAAAACCATGCTGTTATTATTATTGGTCAAAAAAGGGGATTTCCATGGAGGTTTTGACTGCATGTATGATTTCGCAACGTCAATTGGAGACCCAATGTCACTCTCTATTCCCTACAAAATTAATAAAATAATTAGAAAATTAAATAAATAAATAAATAAATAAGAGATGAATGAACTATGAAATTTCAGTGGTAAACTGCATATTATTCAAGTTAATTGAAGATTAATTTGGTGAAATAAAGCTTAAATAAAAAATAGATCAGTAATGGTTCAATTGAAACGAAATTGGATTCAAACTGAGTCTTTAACTTGCGCAATTAAGAATAAACTGAGTCTTAATAAATAGATCAGTAATAGTTTAACTTACGCTCAATTGCACAGAAATAACGAAATCAGAACAAAAACTAAACAACAAAAATTCATATTTTTCACTTACAAGTTGAGTCATGTCAGTGTTGAAACTAGAAGGCCCCAAATCATGAAGCTTAATTAGGTGAAATAAAGGTTATATACAAAACAGAACAGTAATGGTATTCAAACTCAGTTCTAACTTGCGCAATTCAGTTATATATTACGCTGAGTTGCGCAAAAATAACGAAATCAGATGGAAAACAACCAAAAAAATCCCATAAAATCAATAAATTAACATTTTCACTTACAAACTGGGTAATGTCAGCGTTGAAACCACAAGGCCCCAAACCCAAATCAAACGTTTTCGAATCCGACCTCTGTTTCTTCTCCATTACCCATTTCTTGGCCTCCGACACGGCCTCGCTGTAGATCTGCCGAAATGGAGAGGACGAGGGATCGACTGGAGAGGATGGTTCGATGATTCGGGATTGGATTAGCATTATGAGCTTGTCACTTTCTTCCCTAATTGAAAAGAGGAAAAAAAAGTTGAAAAATTGAGGGTTTTGAAAGATTGAGTAATGATTAAGTTTATGTTTTGTAATACCGTGAAAAGGTTTCTTGTGTGAGGAGTTGCTCTATGGCAGCTTTGGATGGACTGATAGGCGAAATTGCTTTTGGATCGTCAATTTTGTCCTGATTTAAAAAGATAAAAAATGTTTTAAGAAGCTAGTTTTCTCATGTATTTAATGAAATTAGGCCCAGTTGAGACCCAATTAAACCCCAATTGAGATAGGATTATGCAATTAAGCCTGTCAATTTGATTGAATATTAGATCAGGTATCTCTCGATTGTGTAATTCAATGCTAATTTGGTTGAATTTCAGTTCAATCATCCCTCAATTATGTGATTAGTCCTTATTATTATTAACGCCAATTTCACATTAATTATCCCCCAACTGTGTAATTATCTTATTTCACTTGTAAAAGGTTTTACAAAGAATTTTACTTGATTTGATTCTTGAAGCTTTCTTTGAGGTTCGTCAGCAACGTCTTTTTCATCTGCAAAAGAATTTGAGGACAAAAATTTCAAAAACTCAGTAAAATTATAAACATGTACAAGTAGAAAAATTGGTTACTTTATTAATTATTTTCCTAATTTGTTGTTCAGTTGTTTAACTGAGGTCATTTGAGAGATACTAACAAAAAATCTGTATTTGGTAAGTAAAAACTTATCTCAGAAAAATAAACTAAGTAAGAACCCTCCATTTCAAGGTCAAAACCCTAGATAACTCAACTGAGATGTATAAATAACCAACAAAAGAACAAATTTTGGATTCAAATTTAAAAGTTTTGACAATGAACAGAGATGAGAAATTCTCTTTCATCATACTATAAATTATTCAGTAACTAGCATTCCAAAAATCCAAGTAAAGCCCCTGGAAACTACAGAGTAAGAACAAAAATATCAAATACAACCTCAAAAAACTCAAATTCATCAAACACAACACACAATTAAGTACAGAAAACTCAGTAATCACTCTCCAAATCCAAACCCTAGAAAACAAAACCAACACAGCACTCCAATCTTCCTCAAAAAACTTAGAAACTCACCATCGCTAATCATGTCGACATCTTCACCGTCCTCAAATTCATCCTCATCCGAGCCACTCTCATCCGCCGAGCGAAACACGGAAGAGATCAACTTCCCGGCGCCGGAGACAAGTCCGACCAGCCACTTATTAGGGCTGGAATTGGTCGAATTCGTGTTGCTAGGGTTTTGCGCCGACTCGTCAGGACGCCTTCTCAAGAGAGACGCCATTGGAGGAGTAGAAAGTCGAGTTTTGAAGAGTGAAGGGAAAAAAAGGAAAATTTTAGATGGAAAGAGAAGTGTGTTAAGGTTATGTTTGGATGTACAAGAAATCAAGGAAAAAGTAGTTTGGAAACTCAGGAATATTTGTTTGAATCAATTTTATCAGAACTGGTCCGGACTCACAGGAATACCGGTTGAACCAGTGGGTCAACCATGCTATTTGTTTTGTTTATTCGTGTAAAATATTGTCTTGGGTTTGGTTGTTATTTTATTTATTTAGCTCCAATTTGAAGAAAACGTACAGAATATATATCACTAAATTCAAAGAAATTCAATAAAAATTTACGAAATACAAAGCTTAAAACAACAAATATACTTACAAAGTATAAAACTTCTTTCTCAGCTTTAGAGATCCTAAATTCATCCAATATTTCAAATTCAAAGAAACCCCTAAATAGCTTCTGCTTTGTAATTGAGTGGCTTGATAAATTCCTAGATTGAGTCTCAAAGGTAACATATCTTCGGTAAAATCAATTTTTTCTATTCTTTCCATTGAACAAGCAAAAGAAAAGGAAAGAACTAATGAGAAGAAGGGAAAGAAAATCCATCATTCATTAAAAAAAAATTGATTCAGCAAAAAATCGGGTTCAACATCCGGTCTAATTTCCGACCGGCCGGTTCAACTCAAAAATTCCGGTTTTAATGCATATCTGATCTTATAAGCGAACCGAAC
>JAJHPC010000008.1:3038513-3063513 GCA_024447665.1 Juncus inflexus | reverse complement strand
CGAAAATTCCACTGGATCCGATTTTTTCCAGTTCAACCACTGAACCGGACCGATTTAGATCGAGAATTAGACTGAGTAAATACAAAATGATATTAACAACACATGTTAATCCATTTTGAGCATGGCCATGCATTTGCTTCAGTCCAAGTTCATCAGGGGCACAGAGATATCTCCCTCATGACGAGAGGAACAAATCTCATCTTGGTCACTCACAATCCTCGTCATGATTCAGTGCATTCCTAATGATGACCCTAATGATCATCCCATTACGGATGTCGTAGGATCATATTAAAGTATGAAATTTCACATACAGGAATCCATGGTGACCTCAGGTCATAGGAACAAGCACACTATTCATATGAGAATCACTAATGACATATACTATGCATATTCTCATAGTGTGGTCAGTCCAGTATGTGTTTTCTAAGACGTACATTTAATCCAGGCTTGACATCTCTATGTCCATGATCAGCAGAACAGGTGTGGATATGTAGTTTCTTACCTGAAGTATGTCTATCTCTATAAACATCATATATATCACTAGGGACAGTTTAGAATGTCATTCGTTGGTTCACAGTTCTAATATCAGAACCACGTATTCTGATGACGTGAACCCGAAGTGTCATTCTTGGTTGATATAAGATTTACATTCACAACCCATACACACATATATATAAGAAACAACATTTATTGAATAAATAATAATGTCTTAATACATAATCCATTTCCTAGTACAAATACATTTGGCCTAGGGCACTAATCCTATAGTCTCCCACTTGCACTAGGCCAACTCTAAGAATCTTATTCCCATAGACCAAACATGACCCTCATGCTTCGCTTGCAGGGGTGGTTTAGTTAATGGATCGGCGACATTGTCGTCCGATGGCACTCTACGCATTTTAACATCAACCATTTGTATGATTTCTCTGATGAGATGGAAGCATCGCAGTATGTGCTTGGACTTTTGGTGAGATCTCGGTTCCTTTGCTTGTGCGATCGTTCCATTGTTGTCACAATATAGATCCACTAGTTCCGAGATAATCAAAACTACTCTTAGCTCCTCCAAAAAGTTCTTTATCTAAACAGCTTCTTTAGCCGCTTCTGCAGTGGCTATATACTCTGCTTCCGTTGAATAATCTGCTACAGTACATTTCTTGGAAATCTTCCATGTCACTGTGCCTCCATTTAGGCAAAATAAATAACCTGATTGCGATCTAAAGTCGTCTGAGCCTGTCTGGAAGCTTGCGTCGGTGTAACCCTTTACAACGAGCTCACCTTCCTGACCTCCATAGACTAGAAACAAGTCCTTAGTTTTTCGTAAGTACTTAAGGATTCTTTTAACAACTATCCAGTGACTTTCACCCGGATTAAACTGAAACCTGCTTGTTGCGCTCAATGAGTATGACACATCTGGTCTAGTACATATCATGGCATACATGATAGATCCTATAGCCGAAGCATATGGGATCTTAGTCATTTGTCTTCGTTCCTGCTCACTTGTAGGACATTGTGTCTTACTGAGAGACACGCCATGTGACAAGGGCAAAAATCCTTCCCTGGATTCTTGCATTCTGAACCGTTTCATGACCTTGTCTATGTATGTACTTTGACTCAGACCTATAAGCCTTCTAGATCTATCTCTATAGATCCTGATTCCTAGCACGTAGGAGGCTTCTCTTAGGTTTTTCATCGAGAAATTATCTCTCGACCATTTCTTGACGTTCAATAATATTAGGATGTCATTTCCCATGAGTAATATGTCATCTACGTAAAGCACTAGGAATACTACCGTGCTCCCACTGAACTTCATGTAAACACAAGGCTCACCTTCACTTTTGGTAAAACCAAAACTTTTGATGACTTCATCAAAATGAAGGTTCCAACTTCGAGATGCTTGCTTCAATCCATAGATTGATTTCTGACGCTTGCAAACCTTACTAGAATTCTTAGGATCGACAAAATCCTTAGGTTGCATCATATGCACGTACTCGGTCAGATTTCCATTTAGGAATGCTGTTTTGACATCCATTTGCCATATTTCATAGTCATAATATGCTGCTATGGCTAATAGAATTCTGATGGATTTAAGCATAGCTACCGGTGAGAATGTTTCGTCATAGTCAATACCATGAACTTGTTTGAAACCTCTGGCCACAAGCCTTGCTTTGTAGGTTTGTACCTTTCCATCCACATCAGTCTTCTTCTTGAAGACCCACTTACATCTGATGGTCTTCAAGCCTTCGGATGGATCAATCAAGTTCCAAACTTGATTCTTGCATGGATTGCATCTCGGCTCTCATGGTCTCTAACCATTTCTAAGAGTCGGGACTCTTCATAGCATCTTGGTAGGACGCGGGTTCATCATCTATGAACGTCACATCATCATCATTAGACACGAGAAATCCGTATCTCTCAGGCTCATGACGAATCCTATTAGATCTACGTTGAGTATGTTGTGTTCCAAGCTCACCAACTCCTTGAGAGCTTGTTTGTTCCTCCATCATAGGTTCTGCAACTATAGGTGGGTCTCGAATTTCTTCGAGTTATACTTTGCTCCCACTACTTCTCATAGAGATGAAGATAGATCGCTCGCTATTTCTCATATGTGGGCCTCTAACTATTCTGACTCACAACCGTCTCCTCCCTGAAGCTCGGCTCGCGAAGCTCCTTCTTGACGCTTGGCTCGAAGAACTCCTTCTTGAAGCTCGGCTCGAAGAACTCCTTCTGAAGCTTGGCTCGCGAAACTCTTTCTTGAAGCTCGGCTCGAGAAACACCTTCTTCTCCTAGGAATGAAGATAGATCGCTCGCTAGTTCTCAAGATAGAGAACCTCTACTCGTTTCCACGTGAACTTCAGATGTACGGAATAACCGAACTTAGCTAGACAAGTCCGGAAATACTTTCCGAATACCTCTCAAAAGCTTCTCTCTCTTTTCCGTGTAGGAGACGGCCTCTAAGGCTTCTAAGTTGTGTATCAAATAGAGAGACTCTTGCCTTTTCTATTTATACTAGAGAAAGAGGTGAACGATTGCTCTGTTACCATAACTAAAACCCTAATCTATGCCTATTCTGTTGCCAACGGAATAGATATTTCCATAGCGAAATACTTGGCAGCTAAGATTATTACAGTTTCCATATATATTCCGTTGGGAACGGAACTATTCTGTTGCCAACGGAATGGCACTGTTTTGTTCAATCAATTATCCAATCATTGATTATTTCGTTCACCAATTTATACATCATATGTATAACTGCTTTGAGGCATATTTATCCCGTACGAATGGAGTTCATTGTGTGATCGTGTAGGTTCCATTTAACGCTGGCAACGATCTTTTAAAGATCGTAAGTCATGAGTAACCTCTAGACTGATGTCATGACTAACCATGTTAAATGAAATGATCAGCGATCATAAACCTATCTGAATAGACATTTTCTTATTCCTTTTGTTCAACGATATATTCTTGATCATAAGGCATGGTAATATGTCAGCCTTGAGTTTGATCAAAGTCTCCTTCCTGATCGAGAATTAGACTGAGTAAATACAAAATGATATTAACAACACATGTTAATCTATTTTGAGCATGGCCATGCATTTCCTTCCGTTCTAGTTCATCAGGGGGCCCAGAGATATCTCCCACACGACGAGAGGAACAAATCCCATCTTGGTCACTCACATTCCTCGTCATGATTCAGTGCATTCCTAATGATGACCCTAATTATCATCCCATTACGGATGACGTAGGATCATATTAAAGTATGAAGTTTCACATATAGGTATCCATGGTGACCTCAGGTCGTAGGAATAAGCACACTATTCATATGAGAATCACTAATGACATATACCATGCATATTCTCATCGTGTGGTCAGTCCAGTATGTGTTCTGTAACACGTACCAATATTCCAGGCTTGACATCTCTATGTCCATGATCAGCAGAATATGATCATCCTGCCTACGAATATACTAGTGTGGATATGTAGCTTCTTACCTGAAATATGTCTATCTCTATGAACATCCTACATATCACTTGGGACAGTTTAGAATGTCATTCGTTGGTTCATAGTTCTACTATCAGAGTGACGTATTCTGATGACGTGAACCCGAAGTGTCATTCTTGGTTGATATAAGATTTACATTCACAACCCATACACACGGATATATAAGAAACAACCTTTATTGAATAAATAATAATGTCTTAATACATAATCCATTTCCTAGTACAAATACATTTGACCTAGGGCACTAATCCTACACGTAGGAGGCTTCTCCTAGGTCTTTGATCGAGAAATTATCTCCCAACCATTTCTTGACGTTCAATAATGTCGGTTCGTCATTTCCCATGAGTAATATGTCATCTACGTAAACCACCAGGAATACTACCGTGCTCCAACTAACCTTCATGTAAACACAAGGTTCACCTTCACTTTGGTAAAACCTAAATTTTTGATGACTTCATCAAAACGAAGGTTCTAACTTCGAGATGCTTGCTTCAATCCATAGATGAATTTCTGAAACTTGCAAATGTTTCCAGAATTCTTAGGATCGACAAAACCCTCGGGTTGCATCATATGCACGTCCTCGGTTAGATTTCCCTTTAGGAAAGTTGTTTTGACATACATTTGCCATATTTCATAGTCATATTATGCTGTTATGGCTAATAGAGTTATGATGGATTTAAGCATAGCTACAGGCGAGAAAGTTTCGTCATATCAAATACCATGAACTTGTTATAAAACTTTCGCCACAAGCCTTACTTTGTAGGTTTGTACCTTTCCATCTACGTCAGTCTTCTTCTTGTAGACCCACTTACATCCGATGATCTTCAAGCCTTCAGATAGATCAATGAAATTCCAAACTTGATTGTCTTGCAAGGATTGCATCTTGGCTCTCATGGTCTCTAACCATTTCTGAGAGTCGAGATTCTTCATAGCATCTTGCTAGGACGTGGGTTTATCATTTATGAATGTCACATCATCATCATAGGTTGACTCGGGCTCATGACGAATCCTACTAGATTTACATTGAATCTGTTGTGTTTCAGGCTCAGCAACTCCTTGAGAGCTTGTTTGTGCCTCCATCGTAGGTTCTGCGACTATAGGTGAGCTCGAATTTCTTCGAGTTGTACTTTGCTCCCACTACTTCTTATAGAGACAAACTCTCTTTTAAAGAAGGCTGCATTGCGAGCAACAAGCACTTTGTTCTCCACTGGGTTGTGAAAGTAATATCCTTTAGTTTTCTTAAGATATCTCACAAATAGGCACTTATCAGATTTGGGTCCGAGTTTATCGAAAAACTAACGTTTGGCATAAGTCTCACATCCCCAAATTTTAAGAAAAGACAACTTGGGGCATTTCCCCGTCCACATCTCATATGGCATCTTTTGAACCACTTTAGATGGAATTCTGTTCAGTATGTATGCGGCAGTCTCAAGAGCGTAACCCCAGAAAGACATTGAAAGACTCATTTGACTCATCATCGATCGAACCATATCAATTAAGGTTCGATTCCTCCTTTCGGACACTCCATTCCATTAAGGAGTTCCTGGAGGAGTCAATTGTGAAACTATTCCACATTCTCTGATATGATCCTCAAATTCCTAACTCATATATTCGCTTCCTCGATCAGATCGAGGTGCTTTAATCTTCTTGCCAAGTTTATTTTGTACTTCATTCTTAAATTCTTTGAACACTTCAAAGGATTCAGACTTGTGCTTTATTAGGTAGACATAACCATATCTACTGAAGTAGTCCATGAAAGTTATGAAGTACCGATACCCACATCTAGCCGGCGTACTCATTGGTCCACATACATCAGTATGTATAAGTTCTAATAAGTCATCTTGCTAAGTAAACAAGACTCGCACGTCTCAAATGATTCCAAATCAAATGAGTCTAAAAGTCCATGAGATTGGAGTTTAGAAATGCGTTTCTCATTTATATGGCCTAAGCGATAGTGCCAGAGATATGTCGTATTTGCGTCATTCGGATTGAATCGTTTAGTGTTAATGTTATATATGCACTTATAATTCTCTTTCTTAAGATCTAGAACGTAAAAACCTCTTTCTAATAGAACATTTCCATAGAAAAGACTATCCTTTAAGATAGAACAGTTATTATTCTCAATAACAAATTTATAACCATCCAAAGCTAGATGAGAAATAAAAATAATATTTCTGCTCATAGCAGGTACAAAAAAATAATTATTAAGTACTAATACAAGTCCACTAGGCAAAGTCAATAAATAAGTTCCTATGGCTAATGCAGCAACTCTTACTCTATTTTCCACACGCTGGTCGACATCTCCCTTAGCTATTCTTCTACTCCTTTGTAGTCCCTGCACATCATTACAAATGTGAGTACCACATTCGGTATCCAATACCCAAGATTTAAGAGTAAGTGAATTAGTTTCAATAACAAAAATACCTGAAGCGATAGTCACACTACCCTTCTTGATTTCATCCTGATAGAGTTGCAGTTTCTCTTCCAATGGCCAACCTTGTTGCAATGGAAGCAAACTCCCTCCTTGTCTTTCTTGATCTTAGATTTAGGCAACACCTTGCCTTTACCGTTGCTCTTGTTCCCGGTCTTCTTACCCTTCTTCTTTTGAACCATTAGGACATCTTTGACAACATTTGTCTTCATGTCGTCCTGTGCGTTCTTAAGTATCCCATGCAACTCAGTGATGGATTTCTCCATTTGATGCATATTATAGTTCACGACGAATTGTTTAAAACTAGGAGGCAATGACCCGAGAATTATGTCAACAACCAATTCTCTGGTCATAGCTGAACCAAGCATCTCCAATTGATGAAGATAGCTCTTCATCTTGACTACATGAGCACTCACAGATGAACCTTCAACCATCTTCGTGTCAGTCAGAGCGACGGTCGCTTTGTAGCGCTCAACTCTAGCATGGTATTCGAACATTTCCTTGAGAGTTACGATCATATCGTAAGCACCCATGTCCTACAGCTGCTTCTGAAGCTTGGAGGTCATGGTCACTAGCATGGGACAAGCTATCTTCATGTCGTCTTTGACGTATTTAACATACGCATCTCTAGTAGCCTTTGTGGCTCCCTGTTCTGGTTCCTCTGGGTAAGTATCTTCTATTACATACGGTTTATTGTTAGCATTGAGAATAATTCTCAGGTTTCTAAACCAGTCAAGGAAGTTAGACCCATTGAGCTTATGCTTCTCCAGGATAAATCACAAATTCAACCCAGTTGAATTGTTATTATTTGCCATCATTCTTCAAGTTAAAATGTAAAGTGCCATTATTTCTTATTCATTGGGTTGTTTTATTTTGGAGTTTCTTATATTGTACTCCCACTATTTTTCTTCAAATTAACCACCTTCAGTAGTGTTGATTCGGAAACTTCAATTAAATGAGGTTTCATAGTGACTTAAGATCCGTATTTTATTGAGTATTAAGTGTGTTTTGGCGCAACCCTCAATACACAACTATTTAGGTAGGAACACTTCCAATTATATCATATACAACTCTTTCCTTTTTTGGAAGGTGCATCATATGTCCAGTGTATTATTCCATCTTGTGCCCATAGCCCAAGTCTGATTTGCTTGCTCAGTTAAGTTTAACCATGTATGATTATCGGCGAAATATAGTCTAGCATACTCAGCTTTGGCATGACCCATTTTTCACACACCCTCCTTTACAAAGACAATCCCCCATATGCTTAGCTTTGGCATGACCTGTTAGTAGTATGCCCTAGGCCAATATATTTGAAACCTAGATGTATGGATTGTGCTAAACAAATATTGTGTTTATTTAGAGATATTTTATATAATAAATGCATATTGGTTATTTTATTCTTATTACTAAAATGAACCTTGAATATGATATTCAGCTTTATATCATCAAAGTATGTGACTTTGATAGTAAACTATAAAGTATTATGAATGATATTCTAAACTGTCCCTGATCATTCATAGGATATTTGTATGAGAAAACTACATGGTTCGTGTCATTAGTTATTCTCAGTAAAGAATGTATCTGTAATCCTTTGACTTGAGATTATCTCAGTTTCCTACATGAGAAATTTTATACTTTAATATAATCTAACATCGACTTTAACTGGGCGGTCATAAAGATTATAATTAGGTATATAATGAATTATGCGGAGGAAAGATTTTAATTAAGATAGGATTTGTTCCTCTTATAATTTGAGAGAGATATCTTTAGGCCTCTTGATGATTTGATTGAAGAAACACACGGCCGTGCTCGAGTGAATTAATAAGGAGTTATTAATGTCATTTCATGTTCAATCAAATTCGATGTCAAGAAATATTTATCGAACAAGGTAAGGTTGACACATACCATGCCTTATTTACCTAGAGTATGATGATCATTTTAAAGATTGTGGAATAGTTTCACAACTTACTCCTCCTGGAACACCTCAATAGAATGGTGTCTCAGAAAGGCGAAACCGAAATTTATTAGATATGGTTCGGTCTATGATGAGTCAAACAGATCTTCCGATATCCTTTTGGGGTTATGCCATTGAGACTGCCGTGTTCATACTAAACAGAATTCCATCAAAAGCTGTTCAAAAGACTCCATATGAGACATGGACTTAGAGGAGTCCTGCATTGTCTTTTCTAAAGATTTGGGGTTGTGAAACTTATGTGAAGTGTCAAATTTCTGACAAGTTAACACCGAAATCTGATAAATGCTTATTTGTGGGATATCCTAAAACTAAAGGATATATTACTTTTACAACCCATCCGAGAACAAAGTGTTTGTTGCTCGAAATGCTATCTTTTTGGAAAGAGAATTTATTTCTAAAGGAACTAGTGGGAATAAAGTACACCTTGAAGAAATTCAAGATCCACTAATTGGCAATGAACAACCATTTGAAGATCCACTAGTCTCTTCAAGAGTTGACGAGTCCGGTTTTGAAACACAAGATGCTCCTCGTAGATCTGGTAGAGTTCGTCATGAGCCCGAGAGATATGGATTTCTCATGACTGGTGATAAAAATGTGTCGCTCATAGATGATGAACTCACATCTTACCAAGATGCTATAAAGGATCCTGATTCTCATAAATGGTTAGAAGCCATGAAAACTGAGATGCAGTCCATGTACAATAATCAAGTTTGGAACTTAATTGATTCACCTAAAGGTTCTAAGACCATTGGGTGTAAATGGGTTTTCAAAAGGAAAACTAACATGGACGAAAATATGCATACCTATAAAGTGAGACAAGTTGCGAAAGGTTTCCGACAAACTCATGGTATAGATAATGATGAAACTTTCTCACCAGTTGTCATGCTTAACTCGATTAGAATTCTGCTTGCCATAGCCGCATATTATGACTATGAGATATGGCAAATGGATGTCAAAACAACTTTTCTTAATGAAAATTTACTCGAGGATGTGTATATGACACAGCCCGAGGGTTTTGTTGATCTTAAGCATTCCGGTAAGGTTTGCAAATTGCAACGATCCATTTACGGATTAAAGCAAGCATCTCGGAGTTGGAATCTTCATTTTGATGATGTAATCAAGAAGAACGAAATCGCATGAATAAAATTTCGTATGCTTCGGCTATTGGATCTATCATGTATGCCATGCTTTGTACTAGAACAGATGTATCATATGCATTAAATGCAACTAGCAGATATCAATCTGATCCCGGTGAAAGTCACTCGAGAATCGTCAAGAATATTCTGAAGTACTTGAGAATAACTAAAGATTCATTCTTGGTTTATGGAGGATTTGAAAGTGACCTAGTTGTAACAGGTACACGGACTCAAGCTTTCAAACCGACAATGATGATTTTTAGATCGCAATCTGGTTATGTGTTATTGTTTGAATGGAGGTGCAATAAGTTGAAAATATTCCAAACATGACACTGTAGCGGATTCTACGACAGAAGCGAAGTACATAGCAGTTTCAGAAGCAGCTAAGGAAGCAGTTTGGATGAAAAAGTTCATTGAAGAACTCGGTGTGGTTCCTAGTATCGCAAATCTTGTGGATCTTTATTCTGACAACAATGGGGCAATCGCGCAGGCAAAGGAACCAAGATCGCATCAGAGAACCAAACACATACTTCGACGTTTCCATTTGATTAGGGAGATCATTGCGAGAGGAGATATTAAAATATGCAGAGTTGATAGTGATGATAATGTTGCCGATCCGTTGACTAAACCACTTTCTCAAGCAAAGCATGAGGGTCATGCTAGGTCGATGGGTATTAGATACTTATTAGATTCGGCCTAGTGCAAGTGGGAGATTGTTAGTAGTATGCCCTAGGCCAATATATTTGAGACCTAGATGTATGGATTGTGTTAAACAAACATTGTGTTTATTTAGAGATATTTTATATAATAAATACCTATTGGTTATTTTATTCTTATTACTAAAATGAACCTTGAATATGATAATCAACTTTATATCATCAAAGTATGTGACTTTGATAGTAAACTATAAAGTATTATGAATGATATTCTAAACTGTCCCTGATCATTCATAGGATATTTGTGTGAGAATACTACATGGTTCGTGTCATTAGTTATTCTCAGTAAAGAATGTATCTGTAATCCTTTGACTTGAGATTATCTCAGTTTCCTACATGAGAAATTTTATACTTTAATATAATCTAACATCGACTTTAACTGGGCAGTCACAAACATTATAATTAGGTATATAATGAATTATGCGGAGGAAAGATTTTAATTAAGATAGGATTTGTTCCTCTTATAATTTGAGAGAGATATCTTTAGGTCTCTTGATGATTTGAT
The DNA here is from genome assembly GCA_024447665.1 of Juncus inflexus. Taxonomy (NCBI): domain Eukaryota; kingdom Viridiplantae; phylum Streptophyta; class Magnoliopsida; order Poales; family Juncaceae; genus Juncus; species Juncus inflexus. Next base: position 3,052,754 of record JAJHPC010000008.1, on the reverse strand, counting down.
TGAAGAAACGCACGGCCGTGCTCGAGTGAATTAATAAGGAGTTATTAATGTCATTTCATGTTCAATCAAATTCGGTGTCAAGAAATATTTATCGACCAATGTAAGGTTGACACATACCATGCCTTATGGACGATATAGATATCTTATAACAAAGGGATACAATGCATGAACATAAATTAGGTTTGATCGAATCATCTATACCTGCTTAATTTGGGTAATCATGATGTCTTGCTAGAGGCCGCTCATGATTTATAATCCGTTGTGATTATTGCCAACATTAAGTAAACCTACAGGGTCACAAACAAAGAACAACTATTGAGATGTACACGGAAAAATCATAACTTATGTGATAAGATGTATGAAGAGCTACATAGTCAAGTGACACATCCAATCCTACATCTTATATGATAAAATGTGTTGCATATATGGTTACATAGTTACCATGCACATAGGATATAAAACTTATGGACTATATAGGTACAAGAGACACCCCAAAAAATAAAAAGAAAAAGGTATATTAATTTCGTCTAATTTTTGTGAGACGAAAAGAGAGAAAAATCCGAAAAACCTTCTCTTGTTATTTCTGTGAGAAAAATGAAGAATAAAAACTAGCATATATCGTTCTCATCCATTCAAAGGGGTTTTTCGTGTGGATATCGATAGAGGACGAAGCGAAGTGCGGCGTCTTTGTGATTCGGGTTGAAACCGTGGTTTTGTTTGGAGAATCGGTTTGTTTGGAGAATCGGTTTGCTTGGAGAATCGGTTCGTTTGGAGATCGCTTGGAGATCGGTTTGTGAGACCAGTTTGGTGAAACGTTCAAAGGATCAGTTTGGAAGCCGGTTTGGAATCGGGAGGAAAAACGTCAACCAAATTCGCTTTCGATCATCACGGATTAAGCGTAATCCGAAGGAACAAAGCTATGAACTTTTCTTTGATTTAATTGTAATTAACGGATCCTTCTTTTGGGTTTCGAATTCGATTTTGTTTCATTTTTATTTTTCTGCCACATGGAAGACTGTCTATGTACCGAGGGATTGAGTGACATGGGGGGCACTTCCTTACTTAATATTTTGAAGGATTTTGTTTTTGATTTATAAATATAAACATCAGAGAAACTAAGTTAAATATGGTATGAGCCTATTCTTCACGAGCGATCATGAGGTTCCTAATCCGAGATCTATGTTTAGATTACATGAGTAATCTTCAACGAACTCTTCGTTGTGTGTGTGCGAAGATCCAATGCCATTTTCTGAAGATTGCTCCAAGATCCTTACCTTGTAGTCTTGATATAATATCTACCCTAACAACTATCCTAATGCTAGAAAAAATAATTTACAATTTTGGATAACTCATAGGTTGCCATAATTACAACTTTGGATAGCTCACTAGTTGTCATAGATATTAAATAAAATTACAATCATTCACACACAAGATTACATCACTAAACAATCACATATCTAAAGCTCATACCATATTTATATATTTAAATTCCATGTATAATAAAAATTAGGGTTTCACGCAAAATTAGCAAAGTCATGGCCGCATTTATGGCGCAATAATAGATGAAAATACATTGCATGTAAATGGCTCCCGTCAAGTTTCTACATCGAGGGATTCGACACCAAGTTCTTCTCGCTTCTACTCTCAAGAAGAAGTGCAAAACATGTTGAAACAAGAGTTAGCAACATCAACATTAAAGATACAACAACAACTACAACAACAGATGCAACAGCAGATGCAACATGTTGCTTCGTCGCTGAACATTCCTCCTCTACCCCTACTTCCTCCACTTCCCCCACTACCTCTGTTTCATTTACCAAATGATGTAAGTTTTGTATATTTTTTTAGGAGAATTTGCAAAGAAGCACTACTTTTACTAAAAACCCCTTGCATTATTGAAAATTACAAAAAAAAACTATGCATTCTTGTGGATTGGGAGTTGGAGGGGAAGAGAAACATGGATGGAAGAGTTAAAGATGTAATATAGTTTGAGGTTTTAATAGTGTTAAATTGAAACTAAATAAAGGGACTAATTTCTAAATTTCTAAAAAATACAGGGGTTTTTATGCAATTTTCAATAATGTAGGGACTTTTTGCAATTTATGAATAATATGGGGGCTTTTTTGCAAATTCACCATTTTTGTATAATGACTTCATTGTTCAGATTTTACTCAAGTATTCAGTCACAAGCTCTTAAGTATTTTTTTTCATATTAACTAATCCTAAACCAAACCCTAAAATGAAGGCATAATTGATATGCTAATATTGTGTAGTACCTGAGCCATGACCATATAGTGGAAAATTATTTTTTGTAATAGCACCTTTGAAAAATAAATATGTCATAGAAGAAATGAATCTAAATAATTAATAATTAATTCATGTGTCAAAGAAAAAAATGAGGTTGTCAGGAGTTGTTCCAAGTGTTGAATCTGTCAATTTTTATTTATTTTTGTAATAACACCTTTGATGCACACCACTAAATTGCAAAACTATGAAACAAAATAAATAATAATTAATGATTGTAGAATTGAGTTTTAGTTCATCATTTATTTGGGAATAAAATATGTGGTACTAACATTTTTTAAACAATTAACTAGGAACGTTCTTCGTCCGTTGAACATGTTTCCGAAAGTGACAACGAGATTGCAGAGAATATTGCTTCTGAAGATTAATTCAAGGATGATCAAACTTAGTTAGGATTATTATGTTTTGAAATTTATCTATGGGCGAAACTAGTTGCATTTTGACAAGACATATTTTATCATGTTTCCATGCATATACTTTGATTAGTGTTTGCTTTGATTAGTGTTTTGTATGATGTTATATTATATCGGTAGATGGATTAATATTGTGATGATGCTATTTCTAATTATATGTTATGCAAATTAGAAGTGTTTATATGGCAGGTAAATTTTTATTATAAAAATATGAAAATTATTAGTTATTTGCGACGGTAAAATAGTTGCAGGATAGTCACATTTTGGCTGAAATAGTGCTTCTACGTCAGTAAAAAAGTTTGTTATATAACACTGACTGTCGCAACAAACTTATTGCGTCAGTCTAATCAATTATTTGCGACAGCTCATGATGTAGCATAAAAAATAATAGCGACAGTCTGTAGAATTATTGCGTCAGCCCCAGTTGGCGCAGAAGAAACACTTTCGACAGCAACTCCTATTAATTACGACAGCTCTGATGTAGCAAAAACACAATCAGCCACATCCACTATTGGCGACGTCATGTCGCAGTTACTGTCGCTGACACCTTATCTGCGACAGCACTGTTGCCATTAAACCTTTTAGAGTCGATACTAATTACGACAGTAGTAAGTGCGACAATATATTGTTGCTGATGACTTTCTGCAACGGTATTTGCCGTTTTGGCGACAGCAAGCGGCCTTCGCAGCTGGGAAGAATTATTGTAGTGATAGGCGCAGATTAGGGTTTTAGTTATGCTAACTGAGCAATCGTCCGTCTCTCTCTCTAGTATAAATAGAAGGACAGAGTCTCTCTATTCTACACACAACTCAGAAGCCTTAGAGGACGTCCATTACACAGAAAGGAGAGAGAAAGTTTTCAAGAGATATTCGGAAAGTATTTTCGGACTTGTCTAGCCAAGTCCGGTTATTCCGTTCGTCTGAAGTTTGCGTGGATACGAGTAGAGGTTCTCTATCTTGAGAACTTGCGAGCAACCGATCTTCATCCCTAGGAGAAGCAAGGAGGTTGCGAGTCGAGCTTCAGGAAGGAGAAGGTTGCAAGTAAGAAAAGTTCAGGCCTACATCCGTTCTTCGTCTCGCGGATCAGGAAGATCCGAGGTATAAATTTTAATGGTTAATCTCGTACTTTTATTCCCTTAACATAGATCCTAGGGTGGGTTAAATTCATAGGTTCCGTTGTGTATGTAACGTACATGGCTATGGATTTCTTAGCAGTGGCATCAGAGCGTTCGTTAAGGAAATAATCGTCGATTACATATTTAAAATTTAGTAAATTCTAGTATAATAAATTTTAGGGTTTTGAAAAATATTATTTTAAAACATCACGGAAATAGTTTATGGGAATATAATATTGGATATTATGATTTCCTAGAGTCTCAGGAATTAGTTTTTTGAAACCCGTTTTCGAAACGGAACTAAAACAAAAGAAAATACGAATTTCCAGCACGTCTCCGTTGAGAACGGAGTACTTCCGTTGAGAACGGGATTGTTTCGTTTAGAACGGAACAGTTCCGTTCCCAACAGAATAATGCTGATTTTGCGAGAAACCCTAATTTTTGTTATACATGAAATTTACATATACCCTAATCTGTGATTGTTCTATGATGTAATCTTATGTGTGAATGCTTGTAATTTTATTTAATATCTATGGCAACCGTGAGTTGTCCAAAGTTGTAATTATGGCAAACTGTGAATTGTCCAAATTTGTAAATTACCTTTTCTAGCAATAGGATAGTTGTTAGGATATATATTATTTCAAGACTTCAAGGCCAGAGATCTTGGCGCAATCTTCGGAAGATGGCATTGGATCTTCGCACACACAACGAAGGGTTCGTTGAAGATTACTCCTGCTATCTAGAGAAAGATCTAGAATTAGGAACCTCATGATTGCTCGTGAGGATTAGGCTCATACCATATTTAACTTAGTTTCTTGTGATGTTTATATTTATAAATCTAAAACAAAATTCTTTAGAATGTTAAGTAAGGAAGTGCCCCCCATGTCACTGAAACCCTCGGTACTTAGATAGTCTTCCATGTGGGTCATGCCAAAGCTGAGCATATGGAGGATTGTCTTTGTAAAGGAAGGTACGCGGGAAATGGCGTCCAGCATGGATCATGCCAAAGCTGAGTGTGCGGACTCTATTTCGCTGATAATCATTCATGGTTAAGCTTAACTGAGCAAGCAAGGAGTTGGGCTCATGGCACAAGATGGAATAATACACCGGGCATATGATGCTCATTCCATAAAAGGAAAGAGTTGTATATGATACAATTGGAAGTGTTCCTACATAAATAGTTGTGTATTGAGGGTTGCGCCAAAGCGCACTTAATACTCAATGAAGTACGGATCTTGACTCACTATGGAACCTCATTCATTTGAAGTATCCGAATCAATACTACTGAAGGTGGTTGATTTGAAGAAAAATAGTAGGAGTACAATATAAGAAACACCAAAACAAAACAACCTAAATGAATAAATAATAATGGCACTTTACATTTTAACCTGTAGAATAATGGCAAGTAATAATGCAACTGGGTTGAATTTGCGATATATCCTTGAGACGGATAAGCTCAATGGGTCTAACTTTCTTGACTGGTTTAGAAACCTAAGAATTGTTCTCAAGACTGACAATAAATTGTATGTGATAGAAGAGACTTACCTAGAGGAACAAGAATAGGGAGCCACAAGGGCTGCCCGAGATGCATATGCTAAATATGTTAAGGACAATATGGAGATAGCTTGTCTCATGCTAGCGACCATGACCTCCGAGCTTCAGAAGCAACTGGAGGACATGGGTGCTTACGATATGATCGTAACTCTCAAGGAAATGTTCCAAGAGCAGGCTAGAGTTGAGCACTACAAAGCGACCGTCTCTCTGACTGACAAAAAGATGGCTCAAGGTTTATCTGTGAGTGCTCATGTACTCAAGTCCGACTTGCTTCAGAGAATTGGCTGTTGACATAATTCTCGGGTCATTACCTCCTAGTTTTGAGCAATTCATCATTAACTATAATATGCATCAGATGGAGAGATCCATCACCGAGTTACATGGAATGCTTAAGAATGCACATGAGGACATGAAGACAAATGTTGTCAAAGAAGTCCTAATGGTTCACAAGAAGAAAGTTAAGAAGACCGGGAACAAGAGCAGGGGTAAAGGCAAGGTGTTGCCTAAACCTCAGATCGAGATTTATGGGAAAACAAAGATTATGGAGAAATATTTAAAAACGAATGCAAATTTTGATTTTTATTTGAATAATTTAGTATTTACTAATATTCTTAACGACAAATATATCCGAGTTTTTTTTGAATGGAATGAGCGAACAAATGCATGAAACATGAGTTTTAAGGGCAAAAAAAGACTGTGGAGAAATATTTTAAAAGGAATACATATTATGGTTTGCATTTGAATAATTCAGTATTTACTATCATTCTCAACGAAAAATCTATCCGAGTTTTTTTTTAATGAAACGAGTGAAAAAACGCACGAAACATGAGTTTTAGGAGCAAACAAAGACTGTGGAGAAATATTTTGAAATGAATACAAATTTTGGTTTGCATATGAATAATTTAGTATTTACGATCATTCTTTAAGAAACATCTAACCGGGTGTTTTAGCATGAAATGAGCGAACAAACTCATGAAACAAGAGTTTTAGGGGCAAACAAAGATTGTGGAGAAATATTTTAAAGTGAATACAAATTTTCGTTTGCATATGAATAATTTAGTACGTACTATCATTCTTTATGAAAAATCTATCCGAGTTTTTTGCATGAAATGAGCGAACAATGGCATGATACAATAGTTTTATGGGCAAACAAAGATTATGGAGAAATATCGATTACAAATTTTGGTTTGTATTTAAATAGTTTAGTATTTACTATCATTCTTAGCAACAAATCTATCCGAGTAAACCAACATATGTATTCCTTTTAAAAAATTTCGCCACAATTTTTTTTGCCCCTAAAACTCATGTTTCATGCATTTGTTTGCTCGTTTCATTCAAAAAAACTCGGATAGATTTTTCGTAAAAATGATAGTAAATACTAAATTATTCAAATGTAAACAAAAATTTGTATTCATTTTAAATTATTTCTCCACAATCTTTGTGTGCCACAAAGAAGTCATGTTTCGTGCGTATATGTTCGCATATTTCATTCAAAAAAACTCGGATAGATTTTTCGTAAAGAAGGATAGTAAATAATAAATTAGTCAAATGCAAACAAAAATTTGTATTCATTTTAAAATGTTTCTCCACAATCTTTGTTTGCACCTAAAACTCATGTTTCGTGAGTTTGTTCGCTCATTTCTTTCGAAAAAAACCTCGTATAGATTTTTTAAAAAGAATGATAGTAAATACTAAATTATTGAAATGCAAACGAAATTTTTTATTAATTTTAACATATTTGTCCACAATCTTTGTTTGCACCTAAAACTCATGTTTCGTGCGTTTTTTGCTCGTTTCATTAAAAAATAAAACTGATAGGTTTTTCATAAAGAATGATAGTAAATACTAAAATATTCAAATGCAAACCAAAATTTGTATTCAATTTAAAATATTTCTCCACAATCTTTGTTTGCACCTAAAACTCATGTTTCGTGCGATTATTTGATCGATTCATTCAAAAAAACTCGGATAGATTTTTCGTAAAAAAAATGATAGTAAATACTAAATTATTCAAATGTAAACAAAAATTTGTATTCATTTTAAATTATTTCTCCACAATCTTTGTGTGCCACTAAAAGTCATGTTTCGTGCGTATATACGCTCGTTTCATTCAAAAAAAAACTCGGATAGATTTTTCGTAAAGAAGAGGATAGTAAGCAATAAATTAGTCAAATGCAAAAGAAAATTTGTTTTGAATTTAAAATGTTCCTCCACAATCTTTGTTTCCACCTAAAACTCATGTTTCGTGCGTTTGTTCGCTCATTTCTTTCGGAAAAAACCTCGTATAGATTTTTCAAAAAGAATGATAGTAAATACTAAATTATTGAAATGCAAACGAAATTTTTTATTAATTTTAACATATTTGTCCACAATCTTTGTTTGCACCTAAAACTCAAGTTTCGTGCGTTACTTCGCTCGTTTCATTCAAACAAAACTCGGATAGGTTTTTCTTAATGAAGGATAGTAAATACTAAAATATTCAAATGCAAACCAAAATTTGTATTCAATTTAAAATATTTCTCAACAATCTTTGTTTGCACCTAAAACTCATGTTTCGTGCGATTATTTGATCGATTCATTCAAAAAAAACTCGGATAGATTTTTCGTAAAAATGATAGATAAAATACTAAATTATTCAAATGTAAACAAAAATTTGTATTCATTTTAAATTATTTCTCCACAATCTTTGTGTGCCACTAAAAGTCATGTTTCGTGCGTATATACGCTCGTTTCATTGAAAAAAAACTCGGATAGATTTTTCGGAAAGAAAGGATAGTAAGCAATAAATTAGTCAAATGCAAAAGAAAATTTTTTTTTGAATTTAAAATGTTCCTCCACAATCTTTGTTTCCACCTAAACCTCATGTTTCTGAGTTTGTTCGCTCATTTCTTTCGGAAAAAACCTCGTATAGATTTTTCAAAAAGAATGATAGTAAATACTAAATTATTGAAATGCAAACGAAATTTTTTATTAATTTTAACATATTTGTCCACAATCTTTGTTTGCACCTAAAACTCAAGTTTCGTAGCGTATTTCGCTCGTTTCATTCAAACAAAACTCTCGGATAGGTTTTTCTTAATGAAGGATAGTAAATACTAAAATATTCAAATGCAAACCAAAATTTGTATTCAATAAAAATGTATTCAATTTAAAATATTTCTCGACAATCTTTGTTTGCACCTAAAACTCATGTTTCGTGTGATTATTTGATCGATTCATTCAAAAAAACTCGGATAGATTTTTCGTAAAAAATGATAGTAAATACTAAATTATTCAAATGTAAACAAAAATTTGTATTCATTTTAAATTATTTCTCCACAATCTTTGTGTGCCACTAAAAGTCATGTTTCGTGCGTATATACGCTCGTTCCATTGAAAAATACCTCGGATAGATTTTTCGGAAAGAAAGGATAGTAAGCAATAAATTAGTCAAATGCAAAAGAAAATTTGTTTTGAATTGAAAATGTTCCTCCACAATCTTTGTTTCCACCTAAACCTCATGTTTCGTGAGTTTGTTTGCTCATTTCTTTCGGAAAAAACCTCGTATAGATTTTTCAAAAAGAATGATAGTACATACTAAATTATTGAAATGCAAACGAAATTTTTTATTAATTTTAACATATTTGTCCACAATCTTTGTTTGCACCTAAAACTCAAGTTTCGTGCGTTACTTCGCTCGTTTCATTCAAACAAAACTCGGATAGGTTTTTCTTAATGAAGGATAGTAAATACTAAAATATTCAAATGCAAACCAAAATTTGTATTCAATTTAAAATATTTCTCAACAATCTATGTTTGCACCTAAAACTCATGTTTCGTGCGATTTTTTGATCGATTCATTCAAAAAAAACTCGCATAGATTTTTCGTAAAAAATGATAGTAAATACTAAATTATTCAAATGTAAAAAAAAATTTTTATTCATTTTAAATTATTTCTCCACAATCTTTGTGTGCCACTAAAAGTCATGTTTCGTGCGTATATACGCTCGTTTCATTGAAAAACAACTCGGATAGATTTTTCGGAAAGAAAGGATAGTAAGCAATAAATTAGTCAAATGCAAAAGAAAATTTGTTTTGAATTGAAAATGTTCCTCCACAATCTTTGTTTCCACCTAAACCTCATGTTTCGTGAGTTTGTTTGCTCATTTCTTTCGGAAAAAACCTCGTATAGATTTTTCAAAAAGAATGATAGTAAATACTAAATTATTGAAATGCAAACGAAATTTTTTATTAATTTTAACATATTTGTCCACAATCTTTGTTTGCACCTAAAACTCAAGTTTCGTGCGTTACTTCGCTCGTTTCATTCAAACAAAACTCGGATAGGTTTTTCTTAATGAAGGATAGTAAATACTAAAATATTCAAATGCAAACCAAAATTTGTATTCAATTTAAAATATTTCTCAACAATCTTTGTTTGCACCTAAAACTCATGTTTCGTGCGATTATTTGATCGATTCATTAAAAAAAACGCATAGATTTTTCGTAAAAAATGATAGTAAATACTAAATTATTCAAATGTAAACAAAAAATTGTATTCATTTTAAATTATTTCTCCACAATCTTTGTGTGCCACTAAAAGTCATGTTTCGTGCGTATATACGCTCGTTTCATTGAAAAACAACTCGGATAGATTTTTCGGAAAGAAAGGATAGTAAGCAATAAATTAGTCAAATGCAAAAGAAAATTTGTTTTGAATTGAAAATGTTCCTCCACAATCTTTGTTTCCACCTAAACCTCATGTTTCGTGAGTTTGTTTGCTCATTTCTTTCGGAAAAAACCCGTATATAGATAATTTTTCAAAAAGAATGATAGTAAATACTAAATTATTGAAATGCAAACGAAATTTTTTATTAATTTTAACATATTTGTCCACAATCTTTGTTTGCACCTAAAACTCAAGTTTCGTGCGTTACTTCGCTCGTTTCATTCAAACAAAACTCGGATAGGTTTTTCTTAATGAAGGATAGTAAATACTAAAATATTCAAATGCAAACCAAAATTTGTATTCAATTTAAAATATTTCTCCACAATCTTTGTTTGCACCTAAAACTCATGTTTCGTGTGATGATTTGATCGATTCATTAAAAAAAAACGCATAGATTTTTCGTAAAAAATGATAGTAAATACTAAATTATTCAAATGTAAACAAAAATTTTTATTCATTTTAAATTATTTCTCCACAATCTTTGTGTGCCACTAAAAGTCATGTTTCGTGCGTATATACGCTCGTTTCATTGAAAAAAACCTCGGGTAGATTTTTTCGGAAAGAAAGGATAGTAAGCAATAAATTAGTCAAATGCAAAAAAAAATTTGTTTTGAATTGAAAATGTTCCTCCACAATCTTTGTTTCCACCTAAACCTCATGTTTCGTGAGTTTGTTTGCTCATTTCTTTCGGAAAAAACCACGTATAGATTTTTCAAAAAGAATGATAGTACATACTAAATTATTGAAATGCAAACGAAATTTTTTATTAATTTTAACATATTTGTCCACAATCTTTGTTTGCACCTAAAACTCAAGTTTCGTGCGTTACTTCGCTCGTTTCATTCAAACAAAACTCGGATAGGTTTTTCTTAATGAAGGATAGTAAATACTAAAATATTCAAATGCAAACCAAAATTTGTATTCAATTTAAAATATTTCTCAACAATCTTTGTTTGCACCTAAAACTCATGTTTCGTGCGATTATTTGATCGATTCATTCAAAAAAACCGCATAGATTTTTCGTAAAAAATGATAGTAAATACTAAATTATTCAAATGTAAACAAAAAATTTGTATTCATTTTAAATTATTTCTCCACAATCTTTGTGTGCCACTAAAAGTCATGTTTCGTGGCGTATATACGCTCGTTTCATTGAAAAACAACTCGGATAGATTTTTCGGAAAGAAAGGATAGTAAGCAATAAATTAGTCAAATGCAAAAGAAAATTTGTTTTGAATTTAAAATGTTCCTCCACAATCTTTGTTTCCACCTAAACCTCATGTTTCGTGAGTTTGTTTGCTCATTTCTTTCTGAAAAAACAACGTATAGATTTTTCAAAAAGAATGATAGTAAATATACTAAATTATTGAAATGCAAACGAAATTTTTTATTAATTTTAACATATTTGTCCACAATCTTTGTTTGCACCTAAAACTCAAGTTTCGTGCGTTACTTCGCTCGTTTCATTCAAACAAAACTCGGATAGGTTTTTCTTAATGAAGGATAGTAAATACTAAAATATTCAAATGCAAACCAAAATTTGTATTCAATTTAAAATATTTCTCAACAATCTTTGTTTGCACCTAAAACTCATGTTTCGTGCGATTATTTGATCGATTCATTCAAAAAAACTCGCATAGATTTTTCGTAAAAAATGATAGTAAATACTAAATTATTCAAATGTAAAAAAAAAATTGTATTCATTTTAAATTATTTCTCCACAATCTTTGTGTGCCACTAAAAGTCATGTTTCGTGCGTATATACGCTCGTTTCATTGAAAAAAAACTCTCGGATAGATTTTTCGGAAAGAAAGGATAGTAAGCAATAAATTAGTCAAATGCAAAAGAAAATTTGTTTTGAATTTAAAATGTTCCTCCACAATCTTTGTTTCCACCTAAACCACATGTTTCATGTTCGTTTGTTTGCTCATTTCTTTCTCGGAAAAAACCTCCTCGTATAGATTTTTCAAAAAGAATGATAGTAAATACTAAATTATTGAAATGCAAACGAAATTTTTTATTAATTTTAACATATTTGTCCACAATCTTTGTTTGCACCTAAAACTCAAGTTTCGTGCGTTACTTCGCTCGTTTCATTCAAACAAAACTCGGATAGGTTTTTCTTAATGAAGGATAGTAAATACTAAAATATTCAAATGCAAACCAAAATTTGTATTCAATTTAAAATATTTCTCAACAATCTTTGTTTGCACCTAAAACTCATGTTTCGTGCGATTATTTGATCGATTCATTCAAAAAAACTCGGATAGATTTTTCGTAAAAATGATGATAGTAAATACTAAATTATTCAAATGTAAAAAAAAAATTGTATTCATTTTAAATTATTTCTCCACAATCTTTGTGTGCCACTAAAAGTCATGTTTCGTGCGTATATACGCTCGTTTCATTGAAAAAAAACTCGGATAGATTTTTCGGAAAGAAAGGATAGTAAGCAATAAATTAGTCAAATGCAAAAGAAAATTTGTTTTGAATTTAAAATGTTCCTCCACAATCTTTGTTTCCACCTAAACCTCATGTTTCGTGCGTTTGTTTGCTCATTTCTTTCGGAAAAAAAAAACCTCGTATAGATTTTTCAAAAAGAATGATAGTAAATACTAAATTATTGAAATGCAAACGAAATTTTTTATTAATTTTAACATATTTGTCCACAATCTTTGTTTGCACCTAAAACTCAAGTTTCGTGCGTTACTTCGCTCGTTTCATTCAAACAAAACTCGGATAGGTTTTTCTTAATGAAGGATAGTAAATACTAAAATATTCAAATGCAAACCAAAATTTGTATTCAATTTAAAATATTTCTCGACAATCTTTGTTTGCACCTAAAACTCATGTTTCGTGTGATTATTTGATCGATTCATTCAAAAAAACCCGGATAGATTTTTCGTAAAAAATGATAGTAAATACTAAATTATTCAAATGTAAACAAAAATTTGTATTCATTTTAAATTATTTCTCCACAATCTTTGTGTGCCACTAAAAGTCATGTTTCGTGCGTATATACGCTCGTTTCATTGAAAAAAACCTCGGATAGATTTTTCGGAAAGAAAGGATAGTAAGCAATAAATTAGTCAAATGCAAAAGAAAATTTGTTTTGAATTTAAAATGTTCCTCCACAATCTTTGTTTCCACCTAAACCTCATGTTTCGTCCGTTTGTTTGCTCATTTCTTCCGGAAAAAAACTCGTATAGATTTTTCAAAAAGAATGATAGTAAATACTAAATTATTGAAATGCAAACGAAATTTTTTATTAATTTTAACATATTTGTCCACAATCTTTGTTTGCACCTAAAACTCAAGTTTCGTGCGTTACTTCGCTCGTTTCATTCAAACAAAACTCGGATAGGTTTTTCTTAATGAAGGATAGTAAATACTAAAATATTCAAATGCAAACCAAAATTTGTATTCAATTTAAAATATTTCTCAACAATCTTTGTTTGCACCTAAAACTCATGTTTCGTGCGATTATTTGATCGATTCATTCAAAAAAACTCTCGCATAGATTTTTCGTAAAAAATGATAGTAAATACTAAATTATTCAAATGTAAAAAAAAAATTGTATTCATTTTAAATTATTTCTCCACAATCTTTGTGTGCCACTAAAAGTCATGTTTCGTGCGTATATATAGCTCGTTTCATTAAAAAAAACTCGGATAGATTTTTCGGAAAGAAGGATAGTAAGTAATAAATTAGTCAAATGCAAAAGAAAATTTGTTTTGAATTTAAAATGTTCCTCCACAATCTTTGTTTGCACCTAAACCTCATGTTTCGTGAGTTTGTTTGCTCATTTCTTTCTCGGAAAAAACCTCGTATAGATTTTTCAAAAAGAATGATAGTAAATACTAAATTATTGAAATGCAAACGAAATTTTTTATTAATTTTAACATATTTGTCCACAATCTTTGTTTGCACCTAAAACTCAAGTTTCGTGCGTTACTTCGCTCGTTTCATTCAAACAAAACTCGGATAGGTTTTTCTTAATGAAGGATAGTAAATACTAAAATATTCAAATGCAAACCAAAATTTGTATTCAATTTAAAATATTTCTCAACAATCTTTGTTTGCACCTAAAACTCATGTTTCGTGCGATTATTTGATCGATTCATTCAAAAAAACTCGGATAGATTTTT